>VXCM01002839.1:0-86613 GCA_014773175.1 Lucifuga dentata | reverse complement strand
GTCTGAAAGACAGCACAGAGGCTCTGATCATGGCAGCACAAGAGCAGGCCCTCAGAACCAGATCCACAGGGGCAGGGGTCTACCACAGCAGACAGGGCCCACGATGCAGGCTGTGCAAAGACGCCCTGAGACAGTCCAGCACTTAGTATCAGGGTGTAAGATGCTAGCTGGGACAGCGTACACTGAGAAGCATAACCAGGTGGCTGGGATAGTGTACAGGAACGTCTGTGCTGAATACAGACTGGAAGTCCCTAAGTCCAAATGGGAGACACCACCAAAGGTGGTTGAGAATGGCAGAGCTAAGGTCCTGTGGGACTTCAAGTTCCAGACAGACAAGCAGCTGCTGGCTAACCAACCAGACATGGTGGTGGTTGACAAGGAGCAGAAGAGGGCCGTTGTGATAGATGTGGCAGTCCCAGCTGACAGCAACATCAGGAAGAAGGAGCACCAGAAGATTCAGAAGTACCAAGGGCTGAAAGAGGAACTGGAACGGATGTGGAAGGTGAAGTCCAAAGTGGTCCCAGTGGTAACTGGAGCACTCGGGGCTGTGATCCCCAAACTGGGAGCGTGGCTCCAAGAGATTCCAGGAACAACATCTGAGGTCTCTGTCCAGAAGAATGCAGTTCTAGGAACAGCTAAGATATTGCAGAACCCTCAATCTCCCAGGCCTCTGGTAGAGGACCCCAGCTTGAGGAAGACACAAACAACCACCCCATGGAGGAGTGAGAGGGAGATTTATATATATATATATATAAAACAAGTGGAAAAACAAGTCAGATCCATGGAGGCCCCACCTCACAACTTCCAGGACTTAAAGGATCTGCTGCTAACGTTTTGGTGCCAGATACACAGAACACCTTCAGAGGTCTGAGGAGTCCATGTCTCCATGTCAGAGCTGTTTTAACAAGGGGACCTACACCATGTCAGTGTCAGCTGCTGGTTTAATGATGGAGCTGATCGGTGTAAATATAAAAGACTATTTGAAAGACATAGTATGGAAAAGTAAATGTGTTCTTGGTTCTCACAGGATATTCCTTTTTTAAATTTTCATTTTGATACTGGTATATGTAGATATGTATACAATGTCTGTGAATATATGGTTGTTTGGAAAAATACAGTGGGGTAAAAAAGTCTGAGACCACTGTGAAAATGCTTCTATTTTTTTTTAATCCTTTTTGAATTTAATACAAGATTTTTCATTACAAATGATATCATCTTAACTATTAGAGTGAAAAGTTCAATATTTGAAAAATGTCCATGAATATTAGAATATCTTAGTATTTGGTATGAATATCAGAATATGTTAGTATTTGGTACCTTTAGCTTTAATGACAGCATCATGGACTCCACACGTCTGTAAAAACCTGATGAGCCAAGTTATCAGCATGATGTGACGATGTTCAAAGAGCTTCTAGTGACGTCAGAATTTCTGGTTATTTCCACATTTACATGGAAAACAGCACGGATTTTACATGTGGTCTCAGACTTTTGGACCCCACTGTACATGTTCTATATATATGCTTTTATTTATTGATAGGTAATTATATATATATCTGTGTGTATGTGTAATGTTTGTAAATATAAGGAAACATACATACATACATAATAAATAATAATAAATACAGTAAATAATAAATAAATACAGTATGTAGCGAGTAGGAGTCAAGTTATACTTCATCCTACTCATTTCCTATTTTTCAGTTTTTGTTATTTGGAAATTGATGTGTGTGTGTGTTCATCTGGGATTATTTTTTACCTCTTGATTATTTTGTGTAATGTAAAATAAATCATAATCACATCAAATCTTAAAGTGAGAATCACATCCCATCTGATATAGTTTTCTCAGTGATTTGCTGCTATATTTGAGTTTGTATTTTTTCCAGCGTGGAAACAAACAAAGTGCTAAATGTTGAGATTACCAGCAGCAGAAAAGGTGTGAAGCTTCCTGTGACATGAAAATGCTGCAGAACGTCTGGTTGATGGACAGCAGCAGGATAAACTGTCATTTCTCAGCCAGAATCCACTGCTGTCGCTGTGGTTCAGCTGATACACCGAGCATCAACAGGCAAGATGGACGCCTTCTCACAGGAAGTCTTTAATCCCACAGATTTACACGTTCTGCATCAGACCAAACACTCAGCTCATCCAACAAACTGTTCTGACTTCACTTTATGTGCTGTGGATGTTGAAATTAACAAACACCTCCAGCCTTCTTGCTTCTTGCTACCAGGAAAAATGCTATTTCTTATTTGGATGAAGTTGCACATTCTCTTTAGAATTATTTTTTATTAAACATACATTAAACATAAACAGCTGCTTCCAAACACAAACAGCCATGCAGCATAACAGCACAACAAAAACCACCAACCCCACAAACATTATCACACAAACAAACCAAAAACAATTATTTACTCATAATAATTCTGTCACCTTCTCTTGTATTTAAAGTGCTTCTATAATTCTACACCGCACTTTATCAAACTGTGGTTTTGTTCTTCTCTACTGACGCCTCTTTTTCCACAGTCAAATCATATTTCATTAGTGCCTTCCAACGCTGGCTTGTTGGAACCAAACTAGATTTCCAAACTTTTAATAACAACTTCTTTAATACAAGTGAACAGACAACAACAATCCATCCTTCTGGATATTTTAAACATTCCACATCATGCAATACACACAATGCAGGAGACAATGTGATGTTCCAGTGAAGAACATCTGACAACCATTGTTCCAATTCAATCCATACTTTTCTAACTTTCTAACAATCCCAAAAGGCATGGGTCAGGTCAGGTCAGGTCAGGTCAGGAGCATGTGCTGGGCTGCGTGTTGCCGCATTCACTTTGCAACGGAAACGCCCTGGGTCCCGGTTGGCAACCATCCTGGCAGACACACGGTCCATCCCCGTCTTGCAGAGGCAGCCATCCATTTGCTGCAGCCAGATGTTATATGGTGTCCCCTCAGCCTGGTCCAGTCACTGGGGTCCTCAGCAACGAGGCACCTGATGCTGGATCGTCCTCAGAGAAACATGCCACATGGCTGTAGGGTCACAACTGGAGCTCCTTCACAAGGCTGGTAATCAGTCTCAGGCATTTTCATGTTCTACATGGCATGAAACCCTACAGACGTGGACATGTGGCTGCCTCGCCTCATAAGAGGTTTGTAGATCACTGCTTTTGTAACAAGTTAAAAAAAACTAATACACTCATTTTGTGATAAGTTTAAAAAGCACATAGTAAATTCATGTTAAATCTGATAAGGTTAAGATAATCATATTCATGAGTTACTTAAAAGATTAAATAGTTAAACGCTACAAGATCTGTTTAAAATGGTTAAAATTCATAAATGTTTAAAAGTGGTTAAAAAGCTAATATGTCATTAATTTTGCGCTGTGTAATTCATTCTTGATGGTTTAATTTAAGCTGTGATAGAGTTTATCTGTGGTCTACAATCCAGCCTTGATCTGGTAGCCGGAGGTCGATTGCTTTTGTCTCCGCCCACATACCTAGGGGATGTTAGGTAGTTTCCTCATTCCAGTAAAGTTCTCATGAGGAAACACCATCTTATCAATCTCACGATAATTTCTCCCCATTTTCCAGGGGCGTAACACTTTGACCAAAAAATAAAAAAATAAAGAATAGTAAGGAGATGATTCTCCATCTTTTGAATGCAGAGTTCACAGATTCATAAGCACTCCACTCAGGATGAGTAAAACTACCTTCAAATACGAGCCTCTCCTTAGAAAACTTGCTTTATGCGCGGTAAATGGATTTCATTATACCTGAAATGATTGTTACTGTCACATTTCTCAAGATTAGTTCTAAAATCCTCTGAGGATTAGTCTGGAGTAGATGAGCATCAAGGCAAAACTAATGAAGGAGATGAGAGGAGGAGATGAGAGGAGCAGGTGAGGCTGTCTGCCATGCTGATCTGACCAGGCAGAGAAAATGAAAGATTAAAGGGAAACAGTCATTACTGTGGATGTTATGACAGACTTAAATGTTACCTGTTAAACAAGCAAACATGTCTCAAGTGTCTCACAATACTGGCTGAGAAGATGCCAAACCTTCATGTGAATGTTTTCCACAGTTCCTAAAAATATGATCTTACATTTTATATTCATATAATTATACTATATATATATAGGTTGTGAAATGCATTTTCTAACGTGTTGTTATGGAATGTAAATGCTCTGTCACTACTCTAAAGCTGGATTTACACCACACACACGACCTGATTCTGATCTTTTGCTCACATGTGGCACGTATCGGATACGCTCAGAGGCAAGTCTTGTGTGTGGGGGCCCCAAGCAAAACCAAACAAAAAAAAAAAAAAAAAAAAAAAAAGCTTGGGGCCCTTTGGACTGTTTTGTCCCAGATGCTCTCAGCTCAGCTCTCCCCAAGGCTGTGTACTGAGCCCTCTCCTGTACACCCTATACACACATGACTGTGTACCTTCCCATCCGTCCAACTCCATCTTTAAGTTTGCGGATGACACCACACTGGTTGGGCTCATCACAGGAGGGGACGAGGCTGCCTACAGAGAGGAGGTGGAACATCTGTCCACGTGGTGTTTAGCCAACAACCTGCTGCTGAACACCTCAAAAACCAAGGAGGTCATTGTAGACTTCCGAAGGACCAGAGTGGACCACGCCCCTCTTTACATCAATGGGGACGTGGTGGAGACAGTGAGCTCCTTCAGATTCCTAGGAGTCCACTTATCGGGGGAGCTGACCTGGTCCGTTAACACCAAAGCAGTGATGGCGAAGGCCCAGCAGAGACTACACTTCCTGAGGGTCCTCAGGAAGAACAAACTGGATCAGAGGCTGCTGGTGACCTTCTACCGTTCCACCATCGAGAGTGTAATTACATACTGCATCTCTGCCTGGTACGCTGGGAGCTCGGCTGCGGACAGGAAGGCCCTGCAGAGGGTCATAAACACGGCCCAGAAAATCGTCGGCTGCCCTCTGCCCTCCCTGGAGGAGATCGCCGGCTCCAGATGCCTGCGAAGGTCCACCGCCATCCTCAAAGACCCCTCGCACCCAGCGCATCACCTGTTTGAACGGATGCCTTCTGGCAAGCGCTACAGGTCAATGAAGGCCCGCACATCCAGACTAAGGAACAGTTTCTACCCTTGGGCCATCAGAACACTAAATCACCGCTGACCTGGACATTACTCTGTCAACGTCACCATCATGTGCAATTCTGTTCCCATGGCACCTTGTTCACCACTTTAAATCGGTACCATGTAAACTGTGAAATATATTCTGATTGCTGCTAACTAATATTCTGATTGCTGCTAACTACCTGGTGTTTATTACTCTGTGCAATACTTATTGATTGCTGCTACCATCCCTGCTACTGTTGTAAATATCGAAATACACACATCTATATCTATATATATAAATATACTTGATACACTTTTTTTGATATACTTGATATACACTTTTGATATACTTTGATAAGTATATTTATCTTTTCAGCTGTGTAAATATAATTTAAATAGATGTGTACAAAGTTGTTTTTACTCTTTTTTATACTTTATACTTATGCACTAAGGGAGAAGCACCTGTAATTTCATTATATGTCACGTATAATGACAATAAAGCTATTCTATTCTATTCTATTCTATTCTATTCTATTCTATGACATCCATAACATTAAACCCTGAAGTTGGTGATGTGATGGAGTGTTGTGGCGGTTGAGTGGTTGAGTGGTTAAGTGGTGTGAAGTCTTCATCATCATGTACAGCTGATGTGTATGTGGACACTGAGCTGTTGGCGGTGGACGTTGATGGAACTGCTTGAAAAAAAAACAAAACGTATGAACAAACAGTGAGAAAGTAAAAGGTGCGTTGCATGACTATAAATACCATTAGGATGACCTGAAGCAAAGTAAATAACAGATAACATCAGGGAGGGTACATTGGCACATAGATTTAGACAATTGCAGTTCAAACAGCCTCTATGTTTAGGTAGCTTGCTAAAACAAATGTCCACCCACTAGCAAATTTAAATACCTGGTAAAATGAGTTCTCTGCAATGACATTTACAGATAGCTTAGTCAGATGGCTGAATGAACTAGCTAGCTACAGCAGACTGGACTACATTCTACATTTGTTTGTCATAATTATCACTTTCCTCTGTCCTGCTTCCTCTTTTCCTCTTCTTGTTTCCCTTTTCTCTTTTTGGAACCTGAGAGATATTTCCTCTTCGTTTTGTTTTTGTCACTGTTGTCAGTTTGTTAAGGCTGCTTGTTCATTCAAAACCCACGCTGCCGGCTGCTCAATAAGGGTTTGAGGACAAAAAAGAAAAAATCTCTCCTCTACTGGCTAATAATGTGGCAGGGCCCTGTTTAGGGGGTTTCTGCAGAGTCCAAACTGTTCATTGCCATCAAATGTTTCAAGGGGGTTCCTGCATTGTCATTGCTAGAAGACTAATGGCTGTTGCTCCGTTGGGGGTCCTCTCAGAGCTCGGGGCCCCAGACCTGCCTTGCCTGTCCCTTTGCATCTGGATTTGCTTCCTGAAGATATAAATGGTAAGCTGTCTAAATCCACAGATCAGAATTTCCTTCCCATTCCGACTCCTACGTAACGTTCTGCTTTATCNTGTCTAAATCCACAGATCAGAATTTCCTTCCCATTCCGACTCCTACGTAACGTTCTGCTTTATCTGCTATATGATGATGTCAGCATCATCAGATGCAGATAAATATCAATATGATGATGCTCTCTGTAAACAGAAATGGAGGACATACTATATATATCAGGCATGCTGATGTGTGTTTATGTCAAATAGACGTGTTAGTGTGTGATAACAGGCTCCTGTTACAGCAGCAAAACTCCAACTCCACCTGCTTCTCCTCCGTGATTAACCGATGAACATACGTGTCCTGATGGAGAGATAAATGCTCACACAACATATCAGATGTTTCTCTCTGCATGTGAAAGTTTTAACCTGCTGATCAGATTTGAAATACTTCTCTCATCTTAGAACATTGAAGCGTTTTCTTTTTGTTTACATGCGTCTCAGAAATGTCTGCATGTGAAGCTGCATCCTGCTGCTACAGGTCAAAGGTCAAAGCGTGTAAATACAGGTATCAGATATGAGCCACTTAAAGAAAATGTAAATATGCTGAACAAAACATCAGATATAGACAAAAGATCAGAGTTAAACATCAAGACTTGTAGAGTAAATCCAGCCTATTACACTGTTTTTATACCACGCCCTTATATGCTGATGTTCTTATGATGCTGAAAGGTTTAGAAGAGTTTTGGGTGAATAACAGGTTGTAGATGTAGTGGTGATGGTGGCATCTTCATAAACGGACCTTTGTCTGATTGAAAACTTTCTTTGTGGACCTTTAACATTTGTATTTGAGTACCTCTGGCCTGTAGTCCTAGTGTCATGCTGAGGTTATTTGAACGTGGTTTAACTGTGGGAGGACAGTGCTGAAGGCCGAGGTGTAAAATACACGGCCCACCACTGATTCCTACTCATGTTATTACAGCTTCTTTTACTGTGCAATCACCAATACAATATTGTTCAGCGTTGCATCGTTCATATCATTTTGAATATTATTATCATAATTATGATATTATGTTATAATGACACTACATCTTTAAATCATCTTCAAGCTGTCCAAAGTGCTGCTGCACAGTGTTTGACTAAATCCACCTGGAGATGTCATATTACTCTGGTTTTATCTTCTCTTCATTGTCTCAGTCACTTTTAGAGTCCATTTTAACATTCTTATCCTAACTTTTATATTTAAGAGCTTTTACAGTCCTAAACTTCCATTTGGGCCCTTAGGTCTTCAGGTCAGAGGTTACTGGAGGTGCCTCATACCCATTTGAAGACCCGTGGAGATCAACGTGCTTTAGCTCTCTAAACTCTGGAATGATTTCCCTTTAAAGGACCATACCATCTATTTTGCATGTTTGAGCCTAATATACTCAATTTTCATACATGTAACATTACTGACAATCATTTCCCAAAGCATACTACTGGAACGGTGAATTAAAAATGTTTTTCCTACCTTCCAGACCTCCATTGGTTTCAGTTCATTCTGCTATTAAAATCAACTTGTTGATACTGTAAACGTTCTTGGGATAGGTAATCCATCATCACCAACAAGACGTGTATTCAGGTTTTTTTAGAAGTTATGTAATTTTAGTGTTTAAGCTCAATAAAAAGCGTGGAGTGAATGTATGCCTCCACCGGGGAATATAGTCCCAAAAGAAGACCTGCGTTTATGGAAAAATTTAAAGGACCGTGACTTCATAAGGCTGTGTAACTATTAGCAGGAGAAACATGGATTTTTAAGGTGGGTGTATCACTTGAATATTTGATTTTGAAAGATTAAGAGATTTAGCAAAATATCAGGAAAGCTGAAATATGGTTTTATCCTTTGGAAAATAATTGTCAGTAAAGTAACATGTATGAAAACTGAATATATTATGCTCAAACATGCAAAATGGACGGTATGGTCTTTTAAAAACATTCCATTGATTCTGAGACGTGTTGAAAAAGCAGGTAAAGATCTTCATGTTCAGACAAACTTTTTTCTTACCGTTATAGTTTTTATGTCTCTGTTCTCTCAATTTGTTTTGCTGTTTTATTGTTTTATGTTATTTGTATTTGTAACTGTGAAATACTTTGTCTGTGAGAGGTGCTTTTTAAATATATTTTATTATTATTTTCAGGCTTTTTCAAACTTCACCAAACTGCACAACCAACAGCTGTTGAATCTCAAATAAAAACCATATTATTCCCTGAAAACCACATTTCATAAGTGTTTGATTTTATGAGTCTTTTTTTTTTTTTTTTTTNTTTTTTTTTTTTTTTTTTTGGTCATTGCTCACCATCTTTGTATTGTCTTGTGGGGATTTACTATAATTAACTCATCTGCTGTCCTGAAACAGAAATATTAGCTTATTTATAATGACAGGAACAACTCATACAGTGGTGAATATTTATCAGGTACATTTATGACTGACCTCTGAATGTCACGTTGTTACAGAACAGATTACCTGAAGGCATCACCGTCCCTCTTTCAGCCAGAACTCACCGAGGAATGGCGGCAGAAGTGAGTCAATCTGAGGAAAAGTGGAATGAGAGCGATAATCCGCTTGTTGGTGAGTTTGAGCCCTGAGGCCACACAGCATTTACCAGCAAATGAATTTGTCAAGACTGGCTGATTTTATTGATTGTTTCACTGATGAAGAGGAGGCCGAGTGAATGTGAATGTGAGCGAGGGAGGAGGTGAGGATGGGGGNGGGTGTCAGATAAAGAGACGTTAATGGAGGTGACAGCTCAGGGAGAGAAGAGAGAGATGTGGCCAAAGAGAAGGAGGGAAACAGACATGAGCAGAGCTGACAGCCTGCAATCAGCTTTGGTGTGAAGCAGAGAGCATGCTGGGATCATGCTGATGCACACACACACACACACACACACACACACACACACACAACACAAAGCTATCCATACACACTCTCACAAATATGTCTGTCAAAGCAAATATATCAGTTAATTACAGAGCCAAGTGACAACAGGTGCTACGCTACGCTATGCTAGTCATGTCTGCTAATAATATCAACAAAAGCTGGAGTGTATTAAACTAAATATCACAGCTCATAATCACCCACTACATTCATACTGTCCCCCGTCTCACGTCCCTGAGTGTTAGAGTCTTGTTGCAAACTTAACATATGGTATATATATATATATATATATACCATATATATGTATATATATATATACTTATATGGTTTATATATATACATACTTATATGGTATATATATATATATCATATAAGTTGAGTTTTTATTACCAAATTTCACAAAGTAAATCAGGGGTCGGCTTATAAGTTAAGATAAGATAAACTTTATTAATCCCACACTTGGGAAATTATACAGGAGAAATTCAAATTTGATCCCAGAGAAGGAAATTTCCAGGGGTGGAAATACTACCATTACCACTACCCATGGAAAATAGTTTAAATCATACCTTAGAATGAGATATTTCCTGACTAAACATCTTATCAGCACATTTTGCAGCAGCCAGTAAGCTCTGTTGTGATTGGTCAGTTACAGTAATCAGCTGCTGAAATATCATGTTTACCGGTACGTGGATTATTTTCAGAAAATCACAGGAATACTATGACAATACCCAGAAAAACAGGTAATTTGATTAACTAATAAATTGATGGAATATCAGGGGTTAGGGTTATAGATGAGTATGTACGGTAGCTATATGATGCTTTGCTGCAGCAAGTTTTGTCTAAACTAATTCATGCAGACTTGGATTTGACACCAGATACTTTCCTGATGCAGGTCCATTTCCTGGGCACTTATCTTCACCGTGTCTTATTTCTTTCTTTTATGGTGACGTCCTGTCCAGGTGTGTGAGCGTCTTTCTGCCACAGCGGCGCAGGAAGGAGGAGGAAGGTTAAATTTGGACGACTTTGCTGTCTCCTACCTCCAGGCAGCTCCGATCTCATTTGACTACTCAGACTATTTCTGGCTTTCAGTGTCCAAGGACAAAGCATGCAAGCGTGCGTGCGTGTGTATGTGTGTATAAGAGAGAGAGGGAACATAAAAAGACAGCGATAGAGTGAGTGCTGAAAAACAACATAAAAACAGCTCATTATTTACTTAATTTCCTTATTTGCTTTTATTATTTTACTTTCTTTTTTATTAAAAAACAAATCTGGGGTAATTCCCTCAAGACTTGGTGGCTCAAACTGAGCTAACAGGATGTTTATCAGGTGGCCAGACTGTCATGTTGCTCATGTTGCTCTGTGTCTGCTGAATATGTAATTACGTAGTGGTTTGCTAACGCAGAATTAGCATAACAACTTAATATGTCGACAGGAAGTCCTGACTCGAATGAGTTTACAATAAAAGTAGCATTTCAATTATGAGCATAGACTACATGTGAGATCTCACGTAAGTGGTACAAGTACACGTGCACACTGTAAATGCATGGTCAGCGCTTCTGTTTGCATATGAAGTATCAGAGAGAGAGAGAGAGAGAGTCTTATCTTTCTCTATTCACCTGATTTCATTTCATTGTAAAAAAAAAAAAAAAAAAAAAAAAGGTGAGCACCAACATAGATCTACTTGTTCTCACTTTAGAGCCAAACTGAAAAAACGACATGCAGCCCATGTGGCTCAGCTCACGGTACGATTTGACATTTGTGTTGTATTATGCTAATAAGCTTAAGATCATTTTCACTCTTCTGCACGCGACATACAGTAATCGCTCGCTGGTTGTGTATTTGAAAGACTACCAGCTGACGGGTCAAAGCTGAATTTGGTTGAATTTTTAATGCAGCAGCAAAGTGGAAAAATCAGCTGAACGTGTTGCTCAAAGGCACCGAGACGCTGAGCAGCATCAGCTGCCTGCTGAGCAACAAGTTACTGCTGCTCATGCTTAAGCAGTAATAACAAATAAACTTATATTTAAAAAAGGTAACGGAGTACAAGTATATATTTTATTTATATATACATTTATACTTTATATAGCACAGCTCATACAGAATGTGCAACTAAAAGTGCTTCATGCAAGAATAAAAAGAAATACAAAAAAAAGATAAATGAGTAAAAAGCAGAAGATAAAAGATAAAATTAAAGGAATAACATCAATAAAGGCATTAAATGTCAATATTTGACATAAAAACTGTACAGAAAAGGTATGTCTTAAGATTTTTTCTTAAAAACATCCACAGTTTGAGAAACATGTATGTACTCTGGTAAAGTGTTTTGGACCTAAGAAACCAAAAGCCGCCTCACCACGCCTTGTTGTTCTGACTTTAGGGACAGTTAAAAGGCTTAAGTCAGAGGAGCTCAGGCTGGATTTACTCTACAAGTCTCGATGCTCAATTCTGATCTTTTGTCTATATCTGATTTTTTGTTCAGTGTATTTACATTTTCTTTTTCAAGCAGCTCATATCTGATACCTGTATTTACACGCTTTGACCTTTGACCTGTAGCAGCAGGATGCAGCTTCACATGCAGACATTTCTGAGACGCATGTAAACAAAAAGAAAACGCTTCAATGTTCTAAGATGAGAGAAGTATTTCAAATCTGATCAGCAGGTTAAAACTTCACATGCAGAGAGAAACATCTGATATGTTGTGTGAGTGTTTATCTCTCCATCAGGACACATATGTTCATTGGTTAATCACGGAGGAGAAGCGGGTGGAGTTGGAGTTTTGCTGCTGTAACAGGAGCCTGTTATCACACACTAACACGTCTGTTTGACATAAACACACATCAGCATGTCTGATATATGTAGCATGTCCTCCATTTCTGTTTACAGAGAGCGTCATCATATTGATGACATCATCATATGCAGATAAAGCAGAACGTTACGTAGGAGTCAGAATGGGAAGAAATTCTGATCTGTGGATTTAGACAGCAGTCACATTGGTGGATATCTCATATGTATCTGATTTATTTCTGCATATGCAAGTGGCCCAAAACAGATCTGAGAATATTTGATTCCATGTGGCTTCTTATCATTTACATCTTCAGGAAGCGTGTCTGATACATGTCATGTGAGCAAAAGATCAGAATCAGGTCACGTGTGTAAATGCAGCATAAGGGGCCTAACAGGTACATAGTTGTGTAACATGTCAGATAGATAAGAAAGGGTGGTACCATTTAATTGCTTAAAAATCAATAAAGAATCTTAAAATTCATTCTCTCAGCAACAGGTAGCCAAAGATTGTAAAGATTTTAGGATGGAAGTAACGTGCTGTCAGCATGCGACTGTTGCATTCTGCAAAAGCTACAGTCATCTCATGGCTTGTTTGGGTCGGCCAGACAGAAGAGTGTTACAATAATCTAGTCTATTAGAAATAAAAGCATGGATTAACTTTTCACTGTAAGAAAGAGAGAGAAATGGTCTAACTTCAACAATATTTTTCAACTAATAAAAAGAATTTCAGATATGTAAAGGAGTAAAAGTGAAAATTTACAAAGTTATAAAGACTCAAGTATTCCCAAATTACTGATGTACAGCAGACTGTTTTAAAATGATGTCACAGAGTCACCACATCCACAAAAATAACGCCCATGTCTCTTAAAATGGTTTGTAACTGTCCATTTTGAATATTTTTGGTGTGATGGAGGTCATGTGACATCAGACATCATCAGAAACACAGAGCAGATTGGGAGTTCAGGTCTTAATGAGTCCAGGTGTCTGATCTCTGCATTCATTCAGACTTCATCGTTAATTCCCACATCCCTGGTTTGCTGAGCTGCAGCCGCACACGCACACACACACACACACACACACACACACACACACACACACACACNCACACACACACACACACTCTCACGCAGAGCTTCACACAGGTCTGCAGCTAAACTTGGTTAATCTGTCACCTCTGATAACAGGCCTCAGGCGACTGTTCAATTACAGGTAGCAGGTGACACACGATGACATTTTGACTTCAAACGACTCTTCCTCCACCTCGTTTACCTCAGAATACATAAAAACAGACACACCTTCATCATTAACCTGCCACTCAGCTCACTGTAATTGCTACTACTTTTAACTTTGCTTTACAGCCAAATGATCAGCTGTGAGTGGAGAAAGTAAGGAGGGCGTGTTACAACACCAGAGGATTCCTACTGCTTTACAGTTAAAATACAGAGAAAACAACATTAAAGGACAATTCCACCATTTTAGTGTTCTTGTGCTCCCCATTGAAATTATGGTATTACTTAGACTTTGTGTAACTGTATATTTTCCAGATTGCTAAAATTATTAATGAGCACCATCATGGATAAGAAACAAACCTTCCTCATCTAATTTCTGCCTTTACCTGAGCAGAAGACTGGTTCCTGCCTGCTTGATATGCTGCAGGACCCCCATACCCAAATAGTGGACTCTGAACCAGATCCAAACTAAAATCTAACTATAAAGACAGTTTCTTTGTCCGTCCGTCTGTCTGTGGCACCAGCATCTCTAGAACCAGCACTGTATGAAGTTGATATTCAGCAGGTTTGTTGATCAGGACCCAAGGACATGCAGCGTCACGTGTGAAGTTGTTTGGATGAGCGGTTCTCAAATTGAGCTGTGCCGTTAAAAAGTAGTCCATGTGGCAGGATACACTCTGGGTGTGGCAGCATACGGTCTGCTCCAGTGTCACGGTCTCAACCCCATACAGCAAACAAAGCTAGCTCAGAGGCACGGTCTCAGGCCAAGTTTGTAGGAGCTGCAGCTAGTAAAAGTAGGCAGCTGTGACAGAAACACGCAGCAATGCGAGTTGCAGATCTGCAGTCAAAGCACAGCTAAAAAGCAAATGAGGTTCCTGCATCATGTTTCAGTGTCATGGCATCTGATCAGAGGGTCTTCATACGGTGGAATATGTAACATGTCAGAGCATCAAGCCAGAGGCAGCAGACAGGCTNTTTTTTGTTTAGAAAGCCTTACCATTTTATTTAAAAGTATCATTATTTGTTTTTATTATTTTAATAAAGGAAATATTTATTTGAATGATTTTTTTGTTTTGTTTCATAGTTTAGAGAACAACAACAACAACAACAACAAAAAAAACTGAGATTGAAATCGAGACTTGTCCATCATTGTGAAAAAAAAAAGAAAAAAAAAAAANGAAAAAAAAAAAAGAGATTTTAGTTTTAGGCTGTATCGCCCAGCCCTACAATAAGCTTCATGAATCCCGCTCTTTGAGTTTAATTTTGGTCACATAAGTTTGGTAGCTAACATGCATTTAAGGGCATTGAGGTCTGTATGACAGAATGGTTATCAACTGTAAATGCTAATTAACTATTGTTGAGCCTGTTAGCATGCTAAGCTAAAGTTGTCATAATGCTGCATTATTTATTTCCCTCATGTTACATTTCATGTAGCTGTTGTGGTGAGGTAATAGATGCTATAAAGGAAACATAAATTAAATGCTAATCATTCAGCTGGGATGCTGCCAGCGGACTGAGAATACACCTTCATTCACCAGAGGAAAAGAGACACAACGAGCCTCAAACAGTGAAACAGTGATGAGTGGAAATGTAAATCACAGCTACGTTCAGATTACAGGCTTTAACGCTCTTTCCCACTTTAAGGTCAGATCTGATCTTTTTATTTTACGGTTCACATTCAAGCTTCATTTACACTTCAGCTCTTGATGCACAATTACATCTTTTTTTTTTTTTGTGACAAGATCTCACAGCTGTCACATAACCAGAGATTGAATCAGATTCAATAACACATGTAAGTGGCCCAAATCTGATATGTCAAGCAGAACAAATGTAAAATAAATGACAACGTTTGCTTCAGCTGTCGATCACCACTTATTTATAACTCCAGTGAGGAGCTCAGACTGCAGCACATTTACACCACAGCTCTGGAACCTGTCACTACTTTCTACAATCCTTTGAATCTGAACTCCAAAGTTCCAAGTGGATCCTCCTGAGTTCTGGTTTAAATATGTTCCAGTATTTCGACCCAGAAAACAACATGGATGCCCACAAGTTCATATTTGTCTGACAATTTTGTGAACGTCACAATCATCTACATGATTATATTTTCACGATTAGCAAAGAGAAATGACATACAACTGTTTTGTTCGTCTTTACTCGTAACAATAACGTTCAGCAGCTGCAACATGTCAAAAACCACAAGAAACCCTTGAAAACTACAAAAAAGTGGCAAAGGTAAACCTGTTACTGCTCACATTGAGAAAGATGCTGCTGTGACATCAGGTGTGTTTATGCAGGTAAGTCTAGCAAGATGGATGTTACCTGAATTTCCAACTGGGAATTCTGACTTGAATGACCATTCTATTGCACTTTTCCATGTTGGACGTCAGATTTTTCCAAGTTCTGAGTATAATATGTATATGTATAGCAGTAGTATATGGATTGTAGCAAGTAACGTTTGAGTACCTTTGCCAGCGGCTAACGATGACTAAGCGACTAAGGACGAGTCATGACAGGACACCAGATGTAAAGCTATCCCCATCAGGAGGCGCCTGACATCGCAGATAAGTGAGATGTTAAAAAAGCCACATGAATTCTGATCTGAGTGGTCAAATACAGGTCACATAGCCAGAGATTGGATATGGATTGGATCTAGGACCACATATGCAAGTGGCCCAGATTTGATATGAAAAAATTAGATCTGAAGCACATGGAGGCAAAAAAGATCAGATCTGGACCACTTCAGCGTGTCACGTGACCGCGGTCTAAGTATCTGCGCTGTAGGAGCTCGTGTTGAGGATTGAAACGATTGGTGAGGATTCTCATTGGGACTCGCAGCACAAAAAGTGTATCAAACATCACCATGACAAATTTGGGTGAAATTTGTGAGAATCCAAAATATTTTCCCCACATGCTTGTTCCAGTCATCAAATTTCTCTCCAAATATTAAAAACACACACCTGCTCTTTTCCTGTTAAGTAAAAGAGGCTCGACGTTCTGAATGCAGCCATTCATGAAAAAAATCCCCCAGAAAACAAAAAACTTCACATTCAAACCAGCTTCCTGATATTTACAAGGCAAGGTCTAAAGTTGCAGACATAGACATTTTCTCCGTGGATTATGTTCCCTCACCCAGAAATTTGATTTTGATATCATCTGTACTTAAATGAAAGCAAATTCCTGCCTGGTGTTTGGTCAGTATGTAAGATGATAAGTGTTTCTCTGATGACAGCAATTTTTAGAAAGGAGAGCATATGCTGGAAAAAGGACTAAACATCGACTTTGGGCACAGTTTAGCTTTAAGAATCCGGTTTACTGATCATCTTCTCCAATTCTGTCGGTTATTTAACACCTTGAACTTCTTGGTCCTTAAAGAGCTGCGGTTGAGCTTTTCCGAGATACTGGAGATTGATTACTTAGAATATGAGAGAGAGAGAGAGAGAGAGAGAGAGAGATCTAAATCCTGAGTGCTTGTTTCTCTGGTGCTGAGTAGAGACTCAAAAAAGAGATTTCAGTCAAATTTGGTAAAGCAAAGCAAAATATTAGTTTAAGGTGCAGATCTAAACCTCTAACATATGGTGATTTATAAAGTTTTACATTTAGTTAAAATGTCCTGATGCCTGACATGTAAAACCACAACCAACCAAATTCTTTTTTTTTTTTTTTTTTTTTTGCACAACTGTTTCCTCCAGTCTTTCTAATCATGACCACAAAGAGACTCGCACACTTTCAGAAAGATCCAAGGAGAAACTCCTTCATTACACTTCTTCAGCTCACCAAAAGTGCAAACAGTGCAAAGTACAAAAAAAGTTATGCCTGAAGACAAACGTTTCAATATTACATCTTCCTCAGTGTCTTAGGAATATCAAAGGCTCCACCCTTTACAAATGAGAGTGTGGTCAGCTGGTCTAAGAGCCTGGTCATGTGACCCCGATTTACTCTCAATAGGTTTGTTTGAGATGAGCCAGGCCTGCGCAGAATCGATCACCGGCAATGCATGCCG
This sequence comes from Lucifuga dentata, assembly GCA_014773175.1. Lineage (NCBI taxonomy): Eukaryota > Metazoa > Chordata > Actinopteri > Ophidiiformes > Bythitidae > Lucifuga > Lucifuga dentata. The sequence goes on along the minus strand of VXCM01002839.1, from coordinate 69,159 downwards.
GTTAGATTTCTGTCGCCTTGATCCCGACTTGCTCTGACGTCAGTCAAACGTAGTAACGATAACCTCTGAGATCAAGGCGGCTGCAGACTTTGGAGCCACCGACTGCACGGCCTCAGGGCATGATGGGAAACGCCTGGCTCTCACCTGATCTAACAGCTGATTGGTTTAGACATTGGCACAACAGTATGACATTTTATAGAAATTTTTCATTTTTTTTTGAATTGGAGAGATTCTGTTTGTTGTTTTCTCGCTATTGTATCTCTTACAGTGTTTTGTATAATTTATGATGAAAGAATAAAATAAAGAAAAGAACTGGACAGATTCTGGTTTTATTTGTCTGATTTTGAAGGTTTATTCTGTTAACAGAATACATGCTGATNACAGATTCTGGTTTTATTTGTCTGATTTTGAAGGTTTATTCTGTTAACAGAATACATGCTGATGGCAGCTTTTTCCAGCCAGAGAGGCAGAAAGTATTTATTTCCAAAATGCCAGATACAAAAACAGAACCTTAAATACTTTTAAATAGTGTGATGAGACACAAATTCCTTTGGTAACAAGAGAGATTTTATTGTTATTAGAATAACATTTTGCAAAGAACTGAGTATAATTACATCTAGAATGTCAGTGAATGAAAACCAATTATTTGTAGCCTATGTAGAGGTGAGAACATTTTGGCTATTGATCATATTGAACATGACATGAATGTTCTACATGGATTTAGAGGATGTCATGAATAACACGTATGTGAACATATGACAAATGAATAAGGTCTACAGTAGGCCTATCACACAGAACATCATACAATAATTGCTGACTAAGTTGGACGGATTACTGTTACAATGTCTTAGTAACTAAGACTTCCTATGCAACAATGCTTCATACATGTATTTTAAGTGTTCTGTGTTATCAAAATTTAGATCTTATCTAAATTTTCATGAATCCCGAGAGCTATCCCTTCTCATACTTTTAAATCAAAAATTTACAAAAAGCTGTGAAAATTAGTTCAGGACCTAAAAACCTCATCTCCCTCGAATTCATTAGCAATCAAAAACGCAAACGTGATATCTTCAGCCATCGTCTGCACCCTGCTGCTGCCTCCTCTCCTCTGTTTTCCAGGGAAGGCGCAGTTCATCTCAAACGAACCTAATGCTACACTCCTGCAATAAAAAAGCACATATTTACATAGGAAGACAACACAGGTAAATATCATCCACATGACTGATAATGAACAAACAAAATTGCAGTATAATGTGGAATTAGTTCTACAATACTAATAATAATACTAATAAAATTACAATTATAAAGCGCACATCCCAAAACCTCTAGGTGTTGTACACAAAGTGAGATCAGGCAAAAAACAATAAACAACAACAAAAAAAGCACACATCAATAACAGCCAAAGTCAACCACAACAATTACCACCCAGAAAAGGACAAGAGAAAAAAGACAAGAAAAGAAAAAGAAGAGAAAAGGAGCTGCTGAAAAGCAAAGCGTCCCAGTGTCCCTCCTAAAGGTGTCCATGCTGCTGATGGACATGGGAGGAGATGAGCAGCGTCTCATGCAGCCAGCCTGATCTTAGTAGGTGGAGGGGTCAGATCTGCCGGCTAGAAGACGACCAGTGTAGTCTGAAAGATGATGGAATAAGATCGTCCAGGCATTCAAGCAGATCCAGAAGGAGGCAACACACAGAAAATAGGTTAACTCCAGCAGCATCAAGCTAGCTCCAGTCATACAGCAGCTCAGCGGGAAAAAAGAAGAACATCCAGCAGAGCAGTGAATTCACAAAAAACTCACAAAATAACTACCATTAGCAGACTGGAGCGCAACAAAAACTAGACAAGAAAAACAGAAGCGAAACAGAAACAAACGAATAAACACAAGAGGAGTGACAGCCAACGTATGTCAGCATTCCCTCCTAACATCAAAAAAAAAAAAAAAAAAAAAAAAAAAAGAATCAACATATCAGACATCTCTCATCCATGTTAGTGCAGAAGTAGAGCATCCAGCAAGGTTCACAAAAAACACTGGAAACATAGTTCTTCATTTAAACCCTCTGCATTCTGTCCTCAACACAATGTTGTCCACACACACACACACATACACACACACACACACACACCCCTCCTTGGTGTAACAGTAAAGGACAGTCTGATGTGTGTGTTTTGCCTGGAGGCATATCAGAGATAACACGCCTGTTTCAAATGACTGAATAAGACATAACTCCAGTCTTTCTATAAATCTTTCTGTTCTTCCACAAATTGGGAACATCGTATAGTTTGTGTCGGAAAAAAAAAAAAAAAATTGTAATTTCTATTTAGAATTGCAACTGCTTATCAAATTCTCATAGCTGAGTCTAAATGCTGTAACTAAAGAACATTTAGGCACATAATTATGCTCTGGGTCATCCTGGTAAACTTAATAGCATTCCATATAAGTGAATATAATAATAATACAGTGAGGGTACAGTGCTGGCCAAAAGTACTGCACCCCTGTATTTTTGTGTAAACTTTTCTTTCTGAGTTACAATACCACTCCAAACACAACAACATGTAGTTTTTTAGTGTGTTAAAGTACAACAGAAAAAAAGCCAATTGTTGTTAATAGTGTTAAGCAGGAAGACACTTTAGAGGTATTAAGATTTGAAGAAGAATGCCAATATTATTAGTAGAGATCAAACAGGAAGTTAAAACATCTTCTTTGAGGTAGGGTCAGAGGTCAAATGATTTTCACATGTTTTTACTGACTTGTAGAAATATTGTAGTCATATTACTACTCTGAAATCCACATTTAAGGCTAAAGAATAGTTGAATATTCTGAACAAACACTCAACTGCTTGTAAAACACCAATAAATGAATTTTGTTGTGTTTGGAGCGGTACTTTGGTAATGTTTACACAAAAATAATAAGGGGGTGACGTGCTTTTGGCCAGTGCTGTGCACGTACACGTAGGGCTGATGGTGCTTTTTGAGAAAAAAAACCTGCTTTTTGTATGAAGAAGATCGTGTAGCATTCCGCGTCTTATCGTGCAGGTGCATCGTGTTCATTTCCATCATTTCAGAGCCTCTTATTCCTCATCCTGCAGACTCTCACGCTGGACTTCTTATACTCTCATTCTCCACCTGATGCTCTCTGAGTTGACTCTGAGCATTCCAGCTCCTTTCATTCTGTTTTTTTCTGCCTGACTGTTGAGTCTGTGTGCCTGACCTCCTCTGCCGCTTTTTATTTTTGGATCACCTTTTCACGGACGCTGTTTCCTGGTGTTTCTTCCTGTCCGGTCTGACCGTGAACCTGACCTGTTCTGACTCTGCCTTGCCGCTTTAAATCCCATTATGCTGGCTTTGCTGTTGGCGATCCCTGCCTGGACTCCCGTATCTGTTTCGGTATCTGTGACGCCTCTGTACCACATCTCTAGTAAAGAATATTTTTAACTTACCGCTGTTTGAGTCCTGAAACTCTACAAAGAGACAACTCCATTGTTAAGTTTGATTGCTAATCTAACTAGCTGCTGTTTTGGTGGGAAGGAGGAGGAGGCGACTCAGTTTGGCTTGATGGAGAGATGAGTTGCAAAGGTGCTCTGCTTCAGAATTAATGAAATCCTGAGAGAGATCAACAAGGGGTTTTAATAAACCCATCCATAAGCTATGCATTAATGACGTCATATTCTGATGCCATCAGCAGGTACGTTTTAATAGGGACCCATGTTTGAATAGGACCCCTACATTATTTCTTGTTATGATTGGTCAGCTGATGAAAAAAAAAAAAAANAAAAAAAAAAAAAAATACTGAAATCTTTTCAGCTTTGGAAACAGTTGGGCTGTGCACATTTTCCTTGCTGGCAGAGCATTCTGAAGGCGACCGTGTCCCATAGGATTACACATAAAAAGGGCCAGGGGATGAAAAGGTGCTTGACGGGAGTGTAGCATTTGTTACAGTTTGGCTACAGTACAAACTGATTAGTACGAACAGTCTTTACTTCAACAGTTCCAGGCAAACAGTTGCAAAGGGGACAAGCAGGCAAATAACGGCTGAAAGCAGTCAGGCAGTCACAGAGAGGCATGAAAAACAGGTAGAAAGCTGCAAAAAAAGAAAGGAAATGGCTTCAACAAGCAGCACAACAACATGACAGAGAAGACAGGAAGCTGACCAGCATACACAAACAGATGGCTGATTACAGGACTGTCAGGTGATGATAAGAGATGAGAAACTCAGGGACACAATCTCAAAATACTTTCTAGTGTTTCTGTTTTTAGGAAGATGGAGAATCATAAACCCACTTTAAACTCAGTTTATTCAACTTTGTAGTATTTTTCTGCTTTTTTTTGTTTGATATAAGTCTGAACGAGGAGGTTGTTTGCCTCTCTGCTCAGGCTTTGAGCTCTCTGGATTCTAACAAGCTGAGACAAAATAGGCTCAGCTATAAAGTTTATACTTAAGTTATGCTGGAATTCCTAAGAGACAAATTAAAACTGTACCCTCTTTCTGTGGAAGCCAGCCTCATTAACAGTAAAATATGGTGTTTGTTACGCAGAAATTCATCATGTGTAGGCCAACAGCCAAATCGCTTGGGTCTTTTCAGTCTCTGTGTGTGTGTGAACAAACATAACTCTGCATAAAATCAAGGCCTGCGCCGTGCAGTGCTGCAATTTCTAATTCAGATAATTTGCTTCATTCGCTTTAAACCTCCTGACAAATCAAAGTCAACTCATCAATAAGTAATCTATCTGCAAAGACGATTCAGAGAAACAGCATTATTCTTTATTTAAGCAGTAAGTCGGATAACAGGCACAATGTTTCCTGCTAAACAGCATCTGAATCAAAGATAGAGCACATAAAGATGATAAAATAAACTTCAGCTTGGTTTGGAATTGATTTGTTAACTTGTGTTCTGCTTGGTTCCAATTGATTCTTCTGTATTATAAAAAGGCTGAACAGAAAATGACATTCAGTAAAACCCAATAACCCACTTACTGCTCAACAATCATTCCATAGTGACCAAAGAACAGGAACTCTGGTTCCTGTCTAGGAAGCAGAAGTTTTCCTGCAGGACATAGAATTGGACAAATACCCCGATCAAGATTGGCAAACATGGCGGACCATGTCAGAGCATTTAGACCACATCGGAGCATTAGACCACATCAGAGCAATTTAGACCATGTCAGAACATTTAGACCACATCAGAGCATTTAGACCACGTCAGAACATTTAGACCACATCAGAGCATTTAGACCACGTCAGAACATTTAGACCACATCATAACGTTAAACCACATCAGAGTATTTAGACCACGTCAGAGCATTAAAAGGGTAACTTAACACCAAATCCACTTTTTGTTAATAATAACAAAATAATAATGTGCTCAGGTACCCCGGCCTAGGTTACCTGAGCGTAACACAAATGAGACCCCCTTCTACTCAACTCCCAAGTACCAGGATAGCAGTGTTTTTTTGTTTTTTTCCAACCTTCAGTTTATTTACTTAAAGCACAAACATCAGGGTTGGCGTGGCCAATACAACAAACTAACAGCTCTACCTCTTCAGTAGCCTTACCTACAAAATAAAAGAAACCAAAGTACAATACCAATAACTAAACTGACTGCTGGAAGAAAAACAGGTGGAAACTGGTAGAAAAGAAAAAGGCTTCCCACTCCTACAGCTTCTGAATTTCAGCGGTAACTATTTACATACTTACAAAGATCCACATCAGCCTGAGTGGCTTTCACACAACTTACCAAAGCACACTACACACACTGCTGTGTTGGGAGCTGAGGAAGGAATGAGTCTGCAGGCAGGTAGCTGGAGTTTAAATAGTCTGCAGTCTGGTCTCCACCAATCGTCTTAGGACGCACCTGCTCATTCAGCCAATCCAGTCACACCATCTGATGCATTCAACCAAACAGATTCACAGCTATCAGACTCAGTCACTCACACACACACACACACACACACACACACACACACACACCCAGGATGAGAGATAGAAAAAAACAGGCCTCACAGCAGACAAATACACACTGATATGATCTACTGTCATAACAATAACTTCTATGTGAAGGAACTTGAATGTTATCAACTGATTCTGCAGTTTTCTTCTTAAAGGACGTGTTTTCTCTTTTTCCACCCAAAGTCACGGTGTAGCTGCCCTCTACAGCTCAAAACCAGGCAAGACCATCCGTGACATTGCTGTTTACCACACACACACACACACACACACACAGGATACAATCTGCTTCACTGTCACTTTGATTTAGGCTCCGCCTCTCTATCATGGCACATTAAACAGATATCAGTGTTCACCCTTGGAGAGTTCAGAGTTGTATAAGTGAACGTAACAGCGCACGACTGAGATTCTGGTGACGTCGGCTAGATTAATGCAAGAACAGAAGATGGATTGTTTTGTAAGAATACCGTTAAAATAAGCTTTGTTGAGTATGTTTAGTAGAATATAGTGGAGTTTCAGTTTTCCAGGATGGCTTTAATAGTTGTGATGGATTATACTTCCCATGATGCTTTGCTGTTGTTTAACTTCCCTTGTTTTTGCTTCAAAACACTGCCTTCATATATTTAAAAAAAAAAAAAAAAGGAGGCATGCACTTTAAAGGACAATACCACTGATTTTGCATGTTAGAACCCAATAAACCTGCATACACGTTACATTACTGACAACCATTTTCTCAGACTACTGAAGCAGGAAATTTTAGAATTGTTTTTCCTACTTTCCATGCTGCATTGGTTTTAGTTTTTTCCACTTTGCTATAAAAATCAATTTGAAGAGACATGAAAAGTGCTTGAGATAAATAATCCATCACAGTGAACACAGTGCCTATTTAAATTTTTGTCAAAGTAACTTAATTTAACTGATTCAACATGGAGCTACATGGAAGAAAATGTATCTCTGCCAGGAGAAGACGGCTTTTACCAAGAAAATAAAATTACCGTCTCTTCTACAATCGTGTGTAAGCAGGTGAAATATTAGCGGACAAGATTAGAAGATCTGGCAAAATAACATGAAAATTAAAATATGGCTTTATGTTTTGGATAATGGTCGGCAGTAACGTAACATGTGTCTGGGTGGTATATATTAGGCTCAAACATGCAAAATTGCTGCTTGGTAATTTCAGGCATCTGAACTTAAGTTTCCTTATCATATTCTAAAGTGGTGAAATATTTACATAACCATCACAATGTGTCCAGAACCAGCTGGATATGTATTCCATGCTAATGATTCCACTGCTGCACCACTGGCTCCTCATCACGTCAGAGTCTCTGAGCAGGTTGACAGGATTCCATAAATCTGTCGCTCAGTGTGTGTGTGTTTGTGTGCATGCTAAGTGTGTCTGCATGACGTGGGTGACTGCTCATGGAACACACCGATGCACCGATGCAGTAGAATCGTCCTGCAGAAGGTCAGATGCCTCACAGCAGCAGCATGTTTGGTTGGGTCAGCAAACATCTTCCTTCATCTGGTTGTGTGAGGGTCAAACTGACATGACAAGTTTCAGACCTTATGGCAGCTGTGTGTGTGTGTGTGTTCATGCATGTGGGTCTGGTGGAGATCTACAGAGAAATTAGGTGACTTTGAAAAGTTTTCTTAATGAAAATGTTAAAATGCAGTTGTACTTTATGTGTAGTATTGCAGCAGAATAAATGGTCACTGTTGAGTTTATCCATATAAATCATATTATAAAGACAGTTTCTCTGTCTGTCTGTAGCACCAACATCTCTAGAACCCGGCACTGTATGAAGTTGAAATTCAGCAGGTTTATTGCTCAGGACCCAAGAATGTGCAGTGAAGCTGTTTGGATGAGTGGTTCTCATATTGAGCTGTGCTAGTAAAAAGTAGTCCATGCGGCAGGATACACTCTGGGCGTGGCAGCATACACTCCGATCCATGGGCACTAATGGCCAGCTGCAGCACACACCATAAAGTCCGGCCTGGTCCAAACAGGCACGTTTTCAACAGGCACTGCACTAATAAGAACAATGAGATCTAAAGTCTTTATACAGATCAAGCTGTAGTTTTTTTTTCTGCCAACATCCTTTGTTCTATTTTTCATTTTTTATCAATAATCTTTTTCTTGTTAGCTGTCAACTCAGGTTAGTGATATAGCTTTTATCGCCTGATGCTCATGTGCTCAGAGTGTCACGACTGGCTCAAAAGCCATGACAAAGAATAGAGAAAGATGACCAAATTGTGATGAACCAAATCATTTTATTTAATAAAACAAACTACCAATGACCTGCAATGGAATTAAACACATGCAAAGCAGGCCGTCACAGGAGCGTGGAGCAGGAAGACAAATGCTACAGGCAACCAATGAAAACAGGCGATGGATGAACGCAATTGTTAGCAAAAGTATATACAGTATATATATATTTTATTGGTCAATCGATACTCATTTCAGCAGCTGTGTGTTATGTCTGTGCATTTTCCTCTTGCCATTTTTGTCAACAAAGATATACAAAACATTTGTCCAAGTTTAGTATTTTTGAACTTCGTTTTCATCTTTTTTTTTTTTTTTTTTTNTTTTTTTTTTTTTTTTTTTTTGTCAACAATATTATGAAGAGATTTAGTCACCATTTTCATTTGGTTCTATTGATTTTTGTCTCGTCAGAATCTCGTCTTTGTCGTAGAAAAAGGGCCATTAACAAATTAGTGCAGTGCCTGTTCAGAAGGGCTGGAATTTATGGTGTGTGCCGCAGCCTGCCATAATTTAGTTCTGCACATTCTCGTGATCTAGCTGTTTGCTGTATGGGTTGAAATCATGCCGGACCAGTCACAGGACCAGAGCGTATGCTGCTACACTCAGAGCGTATCCTGCCACACAGAGTTTTACTGGCACAGCTCAATTTGAGAACCACTCATCCAAACATCTTCACACGTGACGCTGCACGTCCTTGGTTCTTGAGCAATAAACCTGCTGAATATCAACTTCATACATGTCAGGCTCTAGAGATGTTGGTGCTACAGATGGAGATTTCTGTCTTTATAGATAGATATTTTGTCACATCGTTAGCAACATTAACATGTTGCTCCTGTGTCTCTCCTCTCTTTAGCTGCTGTCTGGGATCCTAGTAGACTCAGATAAGATGATGCCCAAGAGACAGAACCTCCAACATCCCGGGTCCCGACTCATCCATCCCAGGCAGTCAGCCATTAAACTACCTCCACCTCAACATCCAAAACAGCATCAGTACACACCACTCATCACCAGTTGTTGTGGTGTGATCCTCGTGAATAAGCGCTTCAGCTCCTACAACCACAACAGCATCTGATGCATTTAACTCGACCGCCAGGAAAAGTGACTCATTTTGTGACGCAGCACTTCAGAATTTAAACTAGCTGTCACCAAAATGCTCAGTAATGCTGTACTTTTAACAGAATGCATCAGTCTGAGCCTTCATCTCAGCATCAACCCACAGTCTTCTTCAACGCCTCACTGCCTGCTGGGCTCCAGAATGTTTCTGGGTCTGATAGTTTTTCAACCGCTCTGCATTGCTGCATCCATCTTCTTTGACCCTTTCAGTAGTTTTTGTCACATAAATGTTTCTCAAGGCATAAGGACTTTTACCTTCAGTTCATGTTTAATCTGTTTAATCTTGGACACATTTGCCAATTCTGAGACAATTTACAAACGCTTAGATAGTCAGATTTATACAGTTGTACCGTTCATATATAATAATACCAGCGTGTTCAATAAGAACTCTTCCTCCTCCTCCTCCTCCTTCTCCTCCTCCTCTGCTGGTGTCTGTCGGTTTGTGTGTTAACAGAATTACTCAAAAAGTTTAACCTGTTAAATTTTGGTGCCAATCCAGATCCACTCATGGATTTCTTAAGAAATTATACTATAACATTGAGAGATAGGATGTTTTTCCCTTCAAAAGTAATACTGAGTAAAACTTAATTTTATTTAGTAAAAAAACTCAGTGAAAAAAATCAAGCATATTTATGCAATGATAGACTATAAATAGCAGCAATTTGTTCCAGATATGGATAAATATTAAATATGTTTTGAGTGACCAATAAAGCAAATAAGTCCTATAGTCATTTCTTCTCTTTCGTTCTTTCGGTCAGCATGGTGGTTAGATCATTGCCTCACAGCAGGTCTTGGGTTTGAATTCTGAACCTGTGTGTGTGTATTTTCCATGTTCTCTCTCATAGCAACGACAGATCAAATGCAGAGGAAAATTTCCTCCACAGAAATTCGGGATCCAAAAAGAATGTATTTGTTTGACCTCACAGAGGTAATGAGTGTCTTTGTAGTTTTTTTAATATAACGGGAAAGATAAATAAATATATCATGAGTCAGGGTTGGATTAGCCATCAGGAGAGGCTGGACTTTTCCTGGTGGGCCGCAGCCATTGGTGGGCTGGCCAGTGGCCTTTGCACAGCACAATATAATATTAATTAAAACTAAGCAAACATAAATATTTTTTCTTTCATAATTTTCTTGGCACAGAGAAATAGCAGACAATTATGGCAGATTTTTGTCTGGCCATCCTATACTATCAGCCCCGGTAACGGGGGCGGGCAGGGGGGGGGGGNCGGGGGGGGGGGTACTGTATCCCAATCTGGCCCTGGCTGGAGTAGTATGTTGTATGTTTGCTGATTTATTTGTTCTGTCAGTTGATCCTGTTTGGAATCTCTTGAAGTATTAGTAATTATGTAATTATGTAATTATGTAGTAGTATGGACAGATGAGGATGGATGAGTGATGGTTGCTAGGAAGTAAATAAACCATGTTTGCCTGTCCTCAGAAATCCACTAAATCCACACCAGAGACATGAGAAAACTTTTCTATTTCAAATACAATATGTAACAGGTCAATTTTCCATTGTTTCTACTCTCTGTGCTGGAGCTCAGTTGCTTTTCTTGGAGCCGCTGGCCTCGATAAAGGCTCTGAACATATGTGTGTGTGTGTGTGTGTGTGTGTGTGTGTGTGTGTGTGAGTGTGTGTGTGTGTGAGACCAACCTGCTATCTCAGATTGATCAGTTAGACAATAACCCTGCCTAGGCAGCAATTGAAGATAATAACACAGCTTTTAACTTTCTCTTCCTTTCTTTTCACCTCTTCCCTCTTTCACTTTCCCACAGCTCTTCTTGCCATTTCTCTCTCTCTCTCTCTCTCTCTGTCTTCATCTCTCTCTTTNCCACAGCTCTTCTTGCCATTTCTCTCTCTCTCTCTCTCTCTCTGTCTTCATCTCTCTCTTTGCCTCCTTTCTTCCATCGTAATCTTGAAATTTTCTCTCTTTCCGTCTCCCCTCCACGCCCCTCTCTGGCTTGCCTCCTCTCCTCGCTCACTACTTATTTCTGACAGTTGGACAGCTCTTTGAGATTCCGGGACATTTCACACACAACGATACCCATTTACACTGAGGAGTGCTTATAATGACTTCAAATTGTCTGTAATGGCTCATAATGGGCGCTTCTATCCAGCTCCTGCTGGCATTTCAAATACGCAGTGTTTTCTTTTTTCTTTTTTTCCCCTCTCAAAGGCGTTTGTGTGTATGTATACATGTATATGAATATGAACACAGCCTGACTGCTGTTTGACTCACGGATAGTTTACTGCTACCCCATCTCACATCATTACAAATGAATGATCTGCCTTTCCCTTCTATCGCTGAGGTAGCAAAATAAATGTTAAAGTTGGCTATATTATATTATATCCCATTCTCACTTCAACGGGCACAGCAGGTTCAAAGGTCAAAGGTACAAGAAGATACAAGATCATAGAGGAGGAAACTGAGTAAAGATGTGACAAGACTAAGGAAGATGATTTGCTGTCGATGAGATGAGTTCCAGTAGGATCATTTGGAAAAGTCTTTTAACCAGTTGAGTGATGGTAACCTTTAACCGGCCAGTGGCAAGATGCAGGTCAGTTTAAGACAACACAATCCTGCCAACAATCTGGTGGAATGAGCATGAATTGTGAACATTATGGTCCTCACAAAAAAAAAAAATCAATAGAAATCAATAGAATGAAATGTTTTATTATTTGAAATAAGCATAATAATAACCTGGCCTAATGAGAAATAAATTACAATACTAATGGATCTTAACTGCTTTATTTGTCATTAGAAACAGTAGTTTTTAAAATGTTTCCAGATCTGAACTGAACTGTTCCCATGCGACAAATATGCCTGTTCTTTTCATGGAGAATGTTTTCTTTTTTTTTGTTTTTTAAGTTTTGAAGAAAATTACAAAAATATTCTAAAATTTAGAAAAATCTCAAGAGTTAAGAAATCATTCCTGGATCTGCCCCTGGATTAGGATTTGCAATAAAATTTGATCCCTGGGATCTGTTTGTCAAAATCTGTTTTTTTTTTTTTAATAAACCAACCAACCAACTAGCCAACCAACCAGCCAGTCAGCCAACCAACTAGCCAACTAACCAGTCAATCAACCAACTAGCCAACCAGCCAGCCAATCAGCCAACCAACCAACCAATCAGCCAGCCAACCAACCAACCAACCAACCAACTAGCCAACCAACCAGCCAATCAATCAACTAGCCAACCAGCCAGCCAGCCAACCAACCAACCAACCAACCAACCAACCAGTCAGCCAGCCAACCAACCAACCAGCCAACCAACCAACCAACCAATCAACCAACCAACCAACCAACCAACTGGTAGGGCTCAGCATGGGTAAAAACATGACCTCCTTGGTGGAGGTGAACATTATAGGGTTTGGCATAGCTTAAAGTTTGGTTTAACTCTGCAATCTGAAGTTACCAGATAGGACAACAAACTTCTGCCTGAAAAATGTTGACATTTCTTTCAAGCCTGTAAACAACAGGTGAGTTGAAATGTGGTTTTTAAGGCCTCATTTGTTCTGTGACGCTCCACCTCCAAAACCTTTGTTTGGCTTTGGCAAACTAAACAGTTTGTCTTCATGGTTTTGAGGGTCAAGATTGAACATAAGAGCTGTATCATCCATTTTCTCTACAATAAGGAAAAAAGATGTGCTCATCTTATATTTCCAAACCATAAGGTGATCTCAAAATTGGGAATGTGTGCATAGTTGAAGAATAAAACAGAACATCAGATTAGAGGGTGAGGGACAAAAATATCAAGTATGTGATGTAATGATCAGCAATCCCAGAAAATTCCAGGTGAGATCAGGAGGATTAAAGGTACGGACACACAGATCAACTGAAAAGGAAGAGGAAAAAAAACAAACAAAATCCTAATGACATGCAGATTGTGAAAATTCATATAGGAATAGGCCGAATTCATCATCATACATGTGCTGCTTACATACATTATGGTTTTACCACACAATTTATGTCACAATGAGTGGGATTCATAAAAAAATACAAAATGAAGCTTCCCTTACAGCAAAACGTTGTGCCGTTATCGCTGCTGTAAGGTTTATCACAGGTAAAAGCCAATGAAAATTGATATGTTAATGAGCTGCATCATATTTAACATCCACACTTTGTACTGTTTCCCCTGGCGTCAAAGTAAAATCATGTTAAATCCACAAACCTAAATTCTCCGTTTAAGAGCTCTGCTTTTTTAAGAGACTGAAGCTAATATAATACATTTTATGTACAGGAGGTGTGTGAGTGTGAGAAAGACACAAAGCACAGAAGATGAGGTTTGAGGAAATGTGAGCGAGATCGAATCAAAACTCACCACTTAAACTGATCAGCCGTGTGGGTTTAAATATCAAATGTATTGATCACTAATACATGTGAGGCAAGTAGTTTAAAGTAAGATTTTATACTGCTGAAATTTACTACCAGACTGAAACATGTCTTAATTTTTGCGTGACGATGTGTTTTAATCGCTTTCCCATTAAGGAAATACCACAGAAATGCCTCTTTCAAAGAAAACACTAAACGATGCTGGTAACAGACGTTTAAAATGAGGGAACGTGGCTTTGAGACGATATTTGCCTTTATCCACACAAGTCTGGTGCTGTGTTTTATGAATAATGCCCATTATCTGCTCAGTCAATACTTTTCTCACTTTTCATGCACATAGCACTTAATTGCATTAAAAATTAATGCAATGTGTAGTGGAGGCCTAAAGGTTAGAGAAGCGAGCTTATGACCAAAGGGCTGCCGGTTCAATCCCTGAACTGGCAGGAAAAATCAGGGTTGAATGAGCAGCGCCTATCCCTTCCTCATTATCACCACTGAGGTGCCCTTGAGCAAGGTACTGTACCTAATCCCTAAATGCTCCAGTGGAACTGTTCAGTGGCAGCAGCAATGAACCTGCCGAATTTCAACTTCATACAGTGCCGGGTTCTAGAGATGTTGGTGCCACAGACAGAGATTTCTGTCTTTATATTTAGACTAGTGCAGTGCCTGTTTGCGGGCCAGACTTCATGGTGTGTGCTGCAGTCTGCCATAATTTAGTTCTTTACATCCTCATGAGCTAGCTGTGTTTGAGGGGGTTGAGACCGTGCCACTGGACTGGAGTGTGTGCTGCCACACCCGGAGCGTATCCTGCCGCATGGACTATTTTTTACCAGCACAGCTCAATTTGAGAACCGCTCAGCCAAACAACTTCACATGTGACGCTGCACGTCCTTGGGTCCTGATCAATAAACCTGCTGAATATCAGCTTCATACATGACGGGTTCTAGAGATGTTGATGTTACAGAGATTTCTGCCTTTATAGTTCAGATGTGAAACAGGCACAGAGCATTAAGAGAGAGAAAAAACACCAACGCGTTTTTTCTTTTTCGTTGCAGGTCTGAGTTTATACTTTTGTATTTATTTTATTGCTGTTTTGGTTATTTTGGAGAACAGTATTTTTAGTTAATTATTCAGATATTTATGTTATCAAGTTGTCATATTAGAATATGTGCTCTCTGCTGCTTTCCACGGAGAAGGCACAGAGCATTAAGAGAGTAAAAACACCAACACATGCTGTGTTTTCTGTTTTTGTTGCAGTTCCAGTAAAAAGAAGTTAAAAACCAGCTGAAAGCAACGAAAAACACAAAGCAGAATCAGACCCACGACACAAGTAACAGCAATTCATCAAAACCTCTGTTTTCACTGCCTCCATGTTCTGTTGTGGGTGACTGAAACCATTTTGCTGGATTTGTTTTCGAGTTTTGGGAAGGTTAACCTACAGCGCCATTGTTGAAGTGTACGGTTGTCATGGATCATGTCATTATGAGAAGCATGACCGTCAGGACACGCAGACGGTCCGTTGCAGAGACATCCGTGTTTATGTCTGCCTCATGTCAATCATAACCAGCGTTTATAGAGTGCATTGTTTGCCAGAGAAGAAGGGCAAGTCAGTGTTGTCATGGTAACTCTGACGGGGCAGGCATAGACATACTGTATGGGGGCCCTTTTGCCAAATGGACATTTTGGTATTAAAGGTACAATCTGTGATCTAAATGCAAACAAACCAGCAGGCAACCAGTAAATCCTACTTTTTTATGGTTTGGAAGTAATAATAATAATAATAATAATAACATATAATAATATAATAACAGCCATATGTGGTTTGATGTTTGGTGTGAGGCGATCCTTTGCTGTACATTAGGATCAGAGATTGTACGTTGTGCAACCATTTTTTACTCTGATTCCTAGGCATCAAATACTAACACTGAGTGTTAGTATTTCATATTATGTCTAAGGCTGGCTTTACACTACCATGTACATGCAACCTGATTCCGATCTTTTGCTCATTGGATATGCTTCGTGAAGGTGTAAATGGTAAAAAAGCACATGGAGTCGGACATTCTCAGATCTGTTTTGGGCGTTTCTGTGGAAATAAATCAGATACATATCAGATATCTGCTGATGCAACTGTGGTCTAAATACACAGAGCAGAATTTCTTTGTCATTCTGACATGATGAAAAGCAACAGTCTTTTACTTTAGCCGCATATGAATTACATAAGCACACAATACGACCAACAGAAACAGAGGACGAAGGCTTCAATGGAGATGCAGAAGTTGTGTGTGCAACACTTCTAAAGGATGATTATTTTATTACGGAATGAATTTGTTACTTGAACACAATTTCATAGTAAAGTTTAGGCTTTATTCTCATTGTTTGCAGTGCACTTTGTTGACCACAAGGTGGCAAATATCTGTTTGGTACGCTGACAAAACAGTGGGAAGAGTGATTCAGAGTGAGTGAGCTAGAGAGAGTGACGCAGCGTGTGCATGGTGCTGCTGAATCCTGCTGGTGACGCAGTAAAAGTGTTCCTTCTACACCCAAAGCACCGTCTGAGCCTGAGTGGTATAACATTCCTATTAAGTCTTGGGGCGAGGAGTCGATACAGGCTAAAATAAAGGGGATGTATCATAATAAAAGTATTTTTGAAGAGGAATGCCATGGGAGAGCAAGGCTTTAAACAGTCAAGGCTACAATACCAAAGGAAAATCATGAGCTTAAAAGCTAAATAGAAAGAACCCAAAGCCCACAACAGCAAGAGCGGCAATGGTCATATTATCTGTCTGTTTTATGACCAGATGGAAGTAAATTTAGGCGATAAACTCAGCTGAGATACTTGATAGCTCCCCAGAAGCACCTGTGGATGGGGAAGACATGATGTTACAGGTAAGAAAACTGATGAACGGTAGCATAATGTAGCATGGTTAGCCAACACCTAAGTTGTAATGTTAGTGTTAGTGTTGTTCTATTCAGAAACAAGTGTGTGTGCTGATGTCTACCAGCTACTTAGTCAGCAAGCTAACAAGCCAGCTAGCTGACTACATGTGTCAGACTACCAAATTGCTTATAAGTAGCTGGGTAACATGTTGTAGTGCTGTAACATTATGTAGATGATAATTTAACAGCATTACGACTTTATCTTGCATTATAAAAAAAATTGTTGTAGGGTTAGCGTGATGGCAGCATCCACTGAAGCCTGTCGGTAATCGTTCACCAGCCACCATTTTCTTTGACTCACATTTATGTTACAGCACATTTTACAGCACAGTTTAAGTAGAATAACACATTTTGTTTGGTTTAAATAAGTATATTTATTTGTATTTTTTCATTTGACAAACATGTTGACTTCATGGGTGCACACATTTAGTTTAACATTGTCATTTTCTCATTGATTATTATTTCTGTCTTGGCGTTTTTCTTGGCGTCCTGAGGCTGTGAACAGAAGAGGAACACATGAAGCTGAGGAGGAGCAGGAAGTGGAGCGGCTCATTGCAGCATGGTGGGGGAGGATTAGTTTAGGAATGGTGGTTTTAAGCAGAGCAGCTTTTGTTGAGTTCATTGTTTTGCTGTATTTTTTTTTTTAAAGTAAAGATTANAAGTGGAGCGGCTCATTGCAGCATGGTGGGGGAGGATTAGTTTAGGAATGGTGGTTTTAAGCAGAGTAGCTTTTGTTGAGTTCATTGTTTTGCTGTATTTTTTTTTTTAAAGTAAAGATTACTTGTAACAAATATTGTTTTTTGGAATTGTGTTAAGTGTTGGTTTAGTTTATAAGTAGGTTTAATGGTTAGTCTTGCCCGTGTGTCTTTTGGTTTAGCCGGCTCCTATAAATGTTCCCGTGTGTCTGTTTTTTAGGTCTTTTTGTTCAGTTGCTGATACTCTGCTGTTTGGTTTCCGTATGTTTGACCTCTTTTTAGTTGGGGCCCAAGTTTGTTATTTCTTTATTTAGAGCACTTTTGCTTCTGTTAACCAGTTTTTCCTTTGTTGTGTTAATAAAATCCTTATTTTTTTTTCACCACCTCTGTGACGACTCGGCTTGGTCCTTCATAGTTAGGGTTAGGGTTGTTCATACACAGTTCTGCCTTTTTTGTTTATATTTTTGTTAATATGCTGGCAATTTAAAGTAGCATATCACCTGTGGCTTTATCAAACTCCAGTTCTCATAAGGACAATTGTTTTTAGCGTCCACTTCAGGGGAAACTTTTGAATAGCTTCATTCAAAGTAAAATACTTTTTGAAGTGAAAACAGACACGGTTATTTCCACAGGTACTGTTCCTTCAAAAAAATCATGGTCACTCACTTCTGGTTTCAGGTGGGAAATGTTAAAATAAGGAAACTTTTCAGACAAAACACACCTCTGCTTGATACCAAAATGGCTTACCAATGAATTTTCCTGAAGAGTTTTAGTATGCTCTCTGTGGATTGCTTCTGTTCTCAGAGAGAACGCTCTACCTCCATACCTCTGCTGTCTGAATTCAGATCTCTGAGCTGTACAAAACCTGCACACATAATAAAACTCTGTACAAAACCAGCAATGTTATGGGCTCCAAGATTATCAGCAACAACACGCTGCACCCTTACACATACTCCCAACCTGGCAACAAATACTCCATGTACAAATGCAAGTACAAAATACAAGTGACGCATGATTTTTCAAATGCTGGCCAATATGATGAAAAATGTCACTCTATAGAAAGTTGATTGCAGTGACAAATGGAGTATATAAAAATTGATATATCTTTTCTGGAGGATTGTGGGGAAAGCATTTACAAAGACGGCTCAATAGAGCATTCTGTGTTTTGCTTGAGCATGAGCAATTTTCATAAATGCAGAGATATGAATGGCCTCTTTCATAATGTCGATGATCAGCTCTGTAGTGCTTAAGAAGTTCAGATCTTCTGGGATATGAATGACTGCATTCTTTGCATTTCCACATCCATGTAATGACTGCAAGAAAGAGAGGTAAATGTTAAGTATCCCGGTTTTGTTCAGTCATGCTCGGACATAACATGGATGTCACAAAAAAAACCAAAAAAAAAAAAAANAAAAAAAAAAAAAAACAGACCATCACTTCCTAGACCTAAGCGTAGAGACAGTACTACTTTTGGATTGTTTCTAAATATAATTTAGTATCCTTCATCCCTTCCTATGCAACAAGATCAATACTCACTTCAGAGGAAGATGGTTATGGGATCTCACAGTGGTCTTCAGAGGTCCACCGCAAAGGACAACAGAACAGGTTCTCTGTAAAGGAACATGTCTGCTTTACACTGACATCTTAGCTTAAGTTAAAATTCTGTTAATATAACTCACTTTAGCGTCAGTTTATGTTGTAGCTCAAGCAACTTCTTGTTTTCACAAACCACAATTATCTCATTAAGTCATACCCTGTCTCCTTTTAAAAACTGTGACATAATGAGCCTCAGGATGACAACAGGTGGAACAAAGTTCTTCATGGCGAGGTACTTTTTTTTACCTGCTTTTTGCCAGGTGGGAAACATCTGTAAAAACAGACTACCAGTATTATAAATGTGCTTAAAATTAAAGTAATTTACACTGACAACCATAACAAAGCTACACCTCCCTCCTTTTTTTATTACAGGCAGTCCCTGAGTTACAAATGAGTTCCGTGACCACGGCCGTTCATAAGTCGGATTTGTATGCAAGTCGGAACAGTTACATAAGGTGTGTATCTAGTGTATATATTTTTACCTTTCTATACATAAGAAACATTAAAGAAACACTTCCAGATATCCTAAAACAGTGTAAGCATAATAATACAGTACAGTAATAATAATAATAATAATTATGCAGCAGCGCACTGCTGACGACGTGCAATGTTTTGACGTGCGTCGTAAAGTAGTGTGCTGTTCATTAATATGAATTATTGTATGTAAATCAAATTTTTAATTTAATAGGATTTATGGCTGTCGGTTCGTAAGTATGGGTTGTTTGTAAGTCGGACATTCGTGAGTCGGGGACTGCCTGTATTCAATTGGAAGTATGAGCATAGACAAAATAAGCATATCATCTGTTTTATGAGACTGAGCTTCCCACACTTCTATTTCATTTGTAAGTTATCCAGAGTGAGCAGCGCAGACATTTACTCACCACAGGAACCCTCCTGGACAGCTAGCATGCAGAAACGTCCGCATAGTTCACAATTTCTTGATAAGCACTTTCTTAATGATTTGATAGCTCACAGGAATCATGTTATCCTAGCTAGATACTACAAGTAGCTTAGCAATGTGCTGCTTGTTGTGCACCCCTTCCTCTATCACTTAATAGAAAACACTTCAAATTCTTTGAAGAAAATACCGCATGTTATCTGCATGACAGCAACCTTTCATATGGCTACAGCTCATGAACGTTTTATTAAATGTTATCCACAGTAGTGGATTCAAAAGAATTGTTAGCATATAAGCCTGCAAGAAGCTACCACACCTTTGCTTAGCATTAGGCCGCTAATACAGCTTTCTTACAATTTTATAACAAAATGTTCTAATACTTCCAGCTAACAGTTAAGATACAGCATTACTTACCAGAAACTTCCATTACCAAACAGTAAACAATAAAAAACAATAAGGTGTGCAGTAAGATCAGTATGAATGCAAAGTCTGACGAGTGGAAGTGTGTGTAGTGAGTGAGAGTTAGATAAAGAAATCAAGATCGAATCAAACAATTGAACCAAACCTGTGCCTGGTCAGGAAAAGAATGAAAGAAAGGAACAGGGGAAGGGAGGTCAGAGCTGCGTGGAGAGCTGAGCTCAACTGAGCGGGGAAAGAGAGAGTTTAAGTTCAAGTTCAAATCTTTCTTGTCCCGCTAGGGGAAATTTGGTTTACAGCCAGGGTTTTAAGATCAATACACAAGTACTGGTGATACAAATAACCACATCAAAAACACGATATGTGCAGCCAGACAGTAAGAACAACAATGAGACAAAAAGCATTAAAAAAGCAGAGTCAACAAATTAAAAGCAGTGTCACCAAATGCACATTAATGTCATAAAGTCATATAAACGTAAGGGCTATTTCCTGTTAGACCTATTGACAGCATAGAAACATCAGAGACTTTATGTCTCTTAGTCCTCCTAGCAGGCATGCTGAAATGGTGGCCAGAGGGCAGGAGTTCAAACCCCTTCTGTAGGAGGCGATCAGAACAATCCATCCATCCAGAATGGCATCAGCCATCCTAAGGACCTGCTTATTATAAATATCCATGAGCTGGGCCTGACTCACCCAGAAATCTAGCTCACCATTTTAATGAGGCTTCCAAGTCTGTTCTTATTGGGTTAAGATTTCCAGAGAGGGCAGAGACAGTGAGACGAGAGGCCTCGTGGCTTTTAAAGACCCGCCTACAGGTAACTCTAGCTCTAGATTCCTCCATATAGATATAGATTAGACATGGAAAGAAGCACTAAGTAAAGGCTAGGCTGTGACCCCCTTCCTTAAGAGGGCTCTTTCAGTGACCAACTAAGATGCCAAGCTACACAAATCAAAAAGCTGTACCATACCAAACACACTCTCACACTCAGTATCAAACAATAGGCATGTGGTCACATCCTATTAGCAATTACAAGCTCAACCTCCCTCTCTCCTTATAAACAAGGTACACAAATTTCCTAATTACTAAAATGGACGAGCCCCCAATTTGGACATGCACTGATGACTGTAGGGACAACGGAAATGTCTACATCAAGATGTTTTGCCAAGCACCTCCATTGACCCCGGTCAAGTGCACATTCTACTGTAATTTGAGATGTCCCTGAGAAGGTGGGGAAAAAAACAAAAAACAAAACTCAGACAATTAACATCACAGAGTTGCATTGATGTTAATGTTGTACCTTTTCACTGGCTAATACGGAAGTGGTGTAGTTTGGTTGTGACTTATTTTGGAGTCTTTATTTTGAAAACTGACTAATCCTTCTTTCTCCGAGGTCCACTACCTGTTGGGTGGCATTTTCATGAAGCAGCCACGGCCTTCAGTCAGCTTTTAAATCAGTCTGTTAGGCAACACCAGGTTGGTCAGGAGAGAGATGAGAGTATGTAAAGAGTCTGCTTATGTTTGACTTGCTTTTGGTATTACTGGCAGGGTTACGAATGAGTTCTATGCCCGCGGCTGTTTGTAAGTCGGATTTGTTCGTAAGTCGGAACAATTACGTAAGGTGCGAATCTAGTGTATTTTACCTTTCTATGCATAAGAAACGTTAAAGAAACACTTGCAGATATCCTAAAACATTGTAAGTAGAGAGAGAGAGAGAGAGAGAGAGAGAGAGAGAGAGAGNGGGTGTAAAAACATGTAGGTTAACACTCTTGCTCCTTGAAGTCTTACATGTCGGAAGAGGCATTCTTCTTTTGTTTTGACGTGCATCGTAAAGTAGTGCGCCGTTCATTATTACTAATTGTATGTAACTCAAATTTTTAATTTAATAGGGTTTATGGCAGTCCATTCATAAGTACGGGTCGTTCGTAAGTCGGGCATTCGTAACCCCAGGACTGCCTATATTTCAATTCAGTATGTATTTAGTTTATGCTGTATTAGTCAACAGCCTTCTAAAGAGTACATTTATCGGAAATATCACTATGGTTAATTAATATGTGTAAAATTTCACTATGGTAATTTGCACCTCCTCTTTATTAGTTGTTTATATATATAGGTGGGTTGGGGGGTTAGTGTGGGAGAGACAAAGTCTGTGCATCATTTCTGCTGCAAACACTGCCAAACATGAACCTATGTTTTCTCCATCAGTTTTTCCTGCCATTTTATAACTGGTCTTGTATTACTTGTAGGCACATTTTTTCATGCGTTAAAAAAAAAAAAAAAAAAAAAAAAAAANGGACTGATGCTGTTATTTCTCCTCCAGCTTCTACACCTCAGTACTGTGTTCTAATATCGCAGTAATATGGGTCACACTGATCAGATGACTGCAGGTCTGAAAATGCCCTGAAAGAGTAAATGCTGCTGATCTGGCAACACAGTCAGGCTGCACGCTGCACTGCCTGCTACCTGTCAGCACGTCTGATCAATCAGCAGCTGCTAATTGTAAGTGGTTGATAATAATAGTTTAAGCGATGAAAACGTCAGAAAATGATATCTCATGTCTTTGCTGAACATAATTAACATCACTCAGCTGAATGTTTTTTCAAAGTATCGTTGTAAGTTGTTGCTAATTTGTGTTCACTGCTCATACATGTCATTTTAACATCAACAACTGTATAATTGTAGTTGAACTTGCCCTCCCCGGCCCCCCCCCCCNCAAAAAAAAAAAAAAAAACAAACAAAAAATGAAGGACAGCAGGTTCTTATTTTTTTTAAACAAGAACCAAAGTCTAAGTATCAGCTGAGATAAATGAGGATGTTCTGTAGACAAAGCTTAGCAAACATTTAGCGTTGTTGACATCGGTAACATGGTTAGCTTTTCTGTTTAGAAAATAATACCATCCCTCCTCCTTTTTCACAAGCTGACTGCTAGTTCTGTTTGATGGGTCAGTATAACATGGACATTATGTGTAGGAGTAGCCACAGCGTGCCCAGACGATTTGTATGTGCATGATAAGCATCATTTTATCAGAAGAAATCTTTATGACCATCTGTAAGTTCATGACTTGATTCTAAAATAAATACAAGGAAAAGTTTTTATATTGGTTTATGATTACAGTGTTTCCCATGCATAGACCAAACTTGGGCGGACCGCCCAGGTTTCGAGGAATGACCCAGCCTTAAAAACAATACAACTCCAACATGCTGTCCAGTGTTTGCCGGTGTGCAGTTTCCGTTCGTCAGCCAGTGGGCAGAC
Source organism: Lucifuga dentata (assembly GCA_014773175.1). NCBI lineage: Eukaryota > Metazoa > Chordata > Actinopteri > Ophidiiformes > Bythitidae > Lucifuga > Lucifuga dentata. The sequence continues at coordinate 45,712 of VXCM01002839.1, read as the reverse complement.
ACACACAGCGGAGCAGTCGGACATTCGGTTTCGCTTTTCCGCTGTCTCCGCTTTCTGCTTTCACTGCTTTCGCTTATGTATGTACCGTGTGACAGTGTGTGATGACAGCTCCGACATGCCAGCATGTCGGAGTTTTATTGTTTTCAAGGTTGGGTCGTTCAATGAAACCTGGGTGGGCTGCCCAAGTTTGGCCTATGTATGGGAAACACTGCTGTCACACACACTGACACACACACAGGCTGTACATTGGCAGCTCCAAGACAGCGAAAGTGGAGAAAGCCAGAAAGTGAAACTGAATGTCTGACTGCTCCATTATCTGTATGTTTCCCCTTTCGTTTGCAAACCTGTCGATACCTTGATTTGTTGAATTGTCGGTAAGGTTATCACTGAACCCACCCATCAACGCTGCACCATCCACCACCAGTCATTTTTCTACCTGTAGGAAAGACTGGGCTAATATTTGAGCTTTATTGTGATTCATGGTTGTTGTGGCCATGCGGTTGAGGCGATAGACTAGAAATCCTTTGTAGGTTTGTATCCTGCCAACAACACATGCTCTTAACTGGATTTAGTTATAACTGTCAATCTACTGTGTACAACCACAGTAAAGCTGAAAGAAACGAACTCAAAAAGGTTTTTTTTTTTTTTTTTNTTTTTTTTTTTTTTTTGTTTTTTTGCAGAATGTAGCTGTGTGTGTGTGTGTGTGTGTGTGCATGCACAACAGAAAAAGAGAGATTGCATGTAAAAACCAAACCTACACCTTTGGGTGTAGAGAGAGAGAGAGAGAAAGACAAAAGCACGCTGAGCCTGAGGGAGCCAGATAAGAGCTAACGTGTGCAGTAAAACAGACAAGCTTGTCTGGCTACATGATACGAGCATCAGGGAGCAGCAAGGAGGTGACAGGAAGCTACAGGAAGCTATAGGGAAGCTACAGGAAGCTAGAGGAAGCTACAGGAAGCTATTGGAAGCTACAGGAAGCTAGAGGAAGCTAGGGGAAGCTACAGGAAGCTACAGGAAGTTATAGGAAGCTACAGGAAGCCACAGGAAGCTACAGGAAGCCACAGGAAGCTATAGGTAGCTACAGGAATCTATATGAAGCTACAGGAAGCTACAGGAAGCCACAGGAAGCTACAGGAAGCTATACGAAGCTACAGGAAGGCCTTTAGACTCCACACAGATCTGCTGTGAGGTCACTTAAAGGAACATATTAGTGGTTGTGCGTTTTGCATTTAACTGATCCAGTGCAGAGCAGCATGGAAGACAATGTATGTCTCTGCCAGGAAATATAGTCCCAGGAGAAAATGACTCTTACAGAGAAATTAAAATGACCATGCCTTGTAAGAGTTAAAAGGTGAAACATTGAATTTAAGGTGGATGTATCACTTGAAAATTTGTGCACAGCCCAAAATTGAGAGCACACACACACACACACACACACACACACACACACACACACGCACACACACTTGATTGCTCAACCCCAGCTTATGATGGTAACCTCATGTTTGAGACATTCTGAGAGTGAGCAGAGGCAAATCCGAGCACGAGCATCATGGCTGTATTTGTAAGAGAGCAAAATAATTTGAGTGAGCACATTCCTGAGAAGCACGAGATCATCCATTCCAAGTTTAAACAAGGAAAATTTAAGTGTGAGAGCAGTTTGTGTGTGAGCATTAAATATTTGCAGAATATCTAGCTCCCTCTTTTAAATTTAATAGTGATGCTCTTGACATATGGCAGGGAATGACCTCCATAAAAATAGTTTGAAAGAGGTGTTTAAAACCCTTGCTAATCTTTTCACCAGATGTAAATATATCACATAAACAGCCTTTTTATTTGATTATTCAGACTCGCCCATGAGTTCAGAGAAAACTGTTCCACTGGAAAGATGCAACACTTGATCCTCCTACCTGGTCATTTATTGAGGGAACGGAGTGAGTGATGTTTGTAGTGATAAGACAATAAACTCGTCTTTAATAAGGGCAGTATTAGTCTGTTAAAACAGTACAAACAGCAGCAGAGAAGTGTTTTACACTTGTTAGAAATGTAAGACATTTAAACAGTGTTTTATTGAGTCATTTACATGTTTTAGTTTCTTAGTTAGTTTATATTATATATTAGTTAATTTATATTAGTTATTTATTATTTAGTTTATTTATTTTAGTTTATTTTAGTCACTCTAAATCAGGGATGGGCAACTTTGATGAGGATGGGGGCCAATAAAATTTTGTTCTCTCAATCAAAGGGCCACACATGAAATAAAACAAAAAATACGGGAGAACTTCTGGGACCCGACCTGTTCACACCAGGCATGACGCAAATAAATGGCGGGTATATGCAGATAATTGGACATGAAACTGTCGCCAAAACTTTTTACACCTGTTGCGATGTGAATTTCTGACTGCTCATTGAGAAAGTTTGGCGGCGTGACAGGACATCAAGATGGATTCAGCATCATCCACGATGATCTGGCACTGATCCTTTTGACAGAAAAGAGGAGAAAACGTTTGTGGATTCATCTGATTCTGGAGGAAGGAAAGAACATGGAGAGTTTCTCTGATACAGGAGCTGAAACTTTACCATGACGCCTTCAGACCAGATTTCAGGAAGTCAGTTTGAACACGTCCTGGAGATGCAGCTCCACATCTGAGGAGGCAGAGGACAAATTTCAGGGAGTCGATCAATCCAAAGCAGCATATGACGGTGTGTCTCAGGTCACATTCATATCTGAGACTAGTTTTATTATACAGTTTTATATATTATAAAGGCACTCAGCATTACTTTATGTCACTCTGTAGGCACACAGACTGTGGCTGTGGATGAACCAGCCGTTACACACACCGTGTGTCATTAAACACAGGCTGCATCTATAAGAAAACTGCTCAGATGTGTTCGAGACAAAATAAAACGTGACGTGTGATGATGGTTTTGATTGGCTGATCCTATCTTGCTGCAGGCGAAAGAAGGAAATATCAACCTCTGAGTGAATAAAATAAATGCCACATTTTCGCGATGCGAAATTTCACATTGTATGTGTATAGTCTCATTAACTGATGTAGTTTTTAACTGACATGCGATTTATTCATGCTTAAATTCATGCTCAGTGTAAAAGAACATTCTCTCTCTTGCTGTGAAGAGGAAAAGAGACTATACATTTGCTCTTGGAGCTATAAGGAATAACAGGAAAATAACTGCTTCTGCTGGATGTTAACGTGCAGTGCTTGCCACCCCCCCCCCCCNAAAAAAAAAAAAAAAACCTGGACCCGACCCGATCTTATTCCCTCATTGAAACCTACCATGGAGAAAATACAGCACCAGTTTTTATAATTTCACTTTTTATTAATTGAGAAATCATCCGAGGGCCTGATAGATCAAAGGTGCAGGCCATATCCGGCCCGCGGGCCGCCAGTTGCCCATCCCTGCTCCAAACACATTAACAGGCTGATTACATTTGGAAGAAAAAATGGCAGAAGTGTACAACAAGTTTTAATGCTAAAGGTACATCTCTACCAAAATGAAAGTTTTTTACACTCAGTGTGAAAGAAAGTGCAGTAAATAGACACATGCCTCCACCAAGGCCAAAGACTGTCCTCTCCTGAGCCATCACAACTACTAGGATGGTGTGGAAACTCCACTTCAGACTGAGAGGCAACAGCACTAACAGCCGCTCCACCCTGAGGAGAAAAAGAACCACGATAATAACGAGACATATTTGATTTATGTGTCAAAAGAAAGGGATGTTTCTAAAAATAGTTACCTGGATCTGGATCAAATAGCACACGATGTGGGATAAATATGCAGATTGTTTTCATGGAGACTGCTGTATTACTTTTGAAGAAACTGGCAAAAAAAAACAAAAACAAAAAAAAAAAAAAAANAAAAAAAAAAAAAAAAAACAGAAAAATCTACCATTGTTAAGGAATCATTTATAGAAGTCCTGGAATAATGCCTGGATCTGGATTAGCACCAACATTTAATGTGTTTTTCCCCTGGGCCATGCTTTTTCAGTAATCCTAACAATCACACTAACAAACAAACACCCTTCAACATGCAAATTTAAGAACATATAGAAGTAAATACAATCTAACACTGAAATAATACACTCTCATACTGAACTTCTGTGTACTTGGGAAGAATGCAGAATGTCTGCGATCCATTTCTGCTGAACTTTAACATCCAGGTTTGGTTTCTGCAGCAGGAACACAGATTTCTGCATGTGAAAACCACAGCAGATTGGTTATATTTCACATGGGGCGTGGTCATTACATACTTCCTGTGGGCAACCAGCAGATGTTTGAAAGCAACACAAACTGTAGTTAAGGTTAACTGCTTTAGATACAATTTAAATTTATAAATTTAGTTTCTAAGAAGTCACAGAATTCTTTTCCCCTTACAAAACGTAACAGTAGTAATTTTAATCTTTTTTGTTTTTTCAAATCTCCGGAAATCTGACCTATTTTAAATCGGATGTCAGTTTTGGTATGATGATTTTGGACACATCTGATTGGCTGATGATGATGATGTGAGGATGATGCCACACTGGCTGAAATGAGCCTGATGACAGATGATTCATGATATCCTTGTTTTCTGATGTTTAAATCTCTGCAAATGAAGAGAACGAATTTAGTTTCAATTCAACCAGAAATTAACATGATTTTAGAGATTAAAGTTAAACAATGAATAATTAAAAAAAAAAAGACACAGCTTTGAGACGTGCAAAGTGAAATATTTGAAGCAGTTTTTTTTTTTTTTTTTTTAAATGTAGAGCATTCCCTGTTGGTGATAAAAACACGTCCTCCATCCATCTGACTGGCTCATAACGGCGTATCAAACATCTTAACTTCATTCTGACTTTCAGTTTGTGGAAAAACGACAGCAAACGCAAGCTGAAAGACAGCAGACAGAGCCTCTACCACACAAACATCCCATAATGCATCACGCCATCCAAGATGGCGGTATCTGTGTAATGGCTTATTTACAGCATCACACAGGTGGTCAGCCACAATAAGCTGACAGGAATGAAAGAGGAGAGACTGCATCCTCCACCTCAGCACGGGAGCCAATCAGCATGCAGCAAGCACAGAGACTCCACCAAGAGACAGAGAGAGAGAGAGAGACAGACAGACAGACAGAGAGAGAGAGAGACAGACAGACAGAGCGAGAGAGAGAGAGAGAGAGGCAGACAGAGACAGGCAGAGAGACAGAGACAGAGAGAGAGAGAGAGAGAGAGAGAGACAGAGACAGACAGACAGATTCACACATATCATAAACGTTTACTAAAACTACACGATCTAAATATGACCCTGGGTCGTGACCTCTGACCTGTCAGTTCTGGGATCAAACCAATAACCCTTCAGTCAAATAAGTCACTTCAACCCACATTACATCATTTACACTAGTCTGCCATATTTATTGATGTTTATTCTGTTAACATAAAATCATCTCTTCAATAAAAAGTAACATAGATTATCATTAATCACCAATATCTGTTATTCTGACAGGTGCAGCTGCTATAATCTGCTTTTAGCTGTCTGGCAATCGACTCGTTTAATCTCACACACACGCACACACACACAGGCGTGTTTATTTCTCTGTCAGCAGCATGGTGGTCAGCAGGAAGTGGCTGACAGGAGGCGTGTAGCTGCTGCTCCGTCCTGTTCTCTGCTTATCTTTTGTTCTGTTTCTTGCTTGCGTGTGCTAACAGCTTTAGACAGGTGACATCGCAGGAAAAGCTCGCTGAAAAGGAGGCAGACAAGGAAAGATTGAGGAGGCGTGATGAGCTGCTGTCAGCAGGAGATTGTGTTTGGCTTAGATCAGTGTGTGTGTGTGTGTGTGTGTGTGTGTGTGGCTTGGATCACTGCTTGCTGCATGAATGTGCATGAATTTGTTCATTTTCTCGGTACCGTAAGAGCTCATGCCAAAATAAGCTCATTACCATCACAGGAGCCAAGGCTGGAATTCAGAAATTCATTAGCTCAACGATTTGCATACTCTCGCTTTCCTTTGCAAATGTGTGTGTGTGTGTGTGTTCTTCTCCCCTATTATGTGTGTATTTGGCAGTCCTCGCTGCAGGCGCTCAGGCCCGCTGCTACCTGCTTCTGTCATGCTTTCCTTTGCTTGTGTGCTTGAATTAAAATGTTCCCCTTCGCGCTGCTAAAGGTTTGAGTTCCACACCGCATTTCATGTTCAAAAGAAGTCAAGTCTGAGAAGCTGAGAGTGACAATTACTGCAACAAAGGCATGACCGGCAGGGAGAGAAGCTTTAATTGAGTTAAAATTGAGTTTCTGAATAGATCATTGTGTTAATTTTAGAATAACCCTGCGAAAGAATTTCGCAGGGTGCAGTCCAGCCCGGGAGAGGGAAGAGATGAAATCTTTCTTAAAAGCTTTGCGCTCATTTCTGCTCTTTCATTCCTCTTTTGCAGCATATTCATTTTCTGTCTGGTGCTTATCTGTGCTGCGATCTTTATTTAAGGTGGAATATGAAAGATTCTGCTGTGGAAATTCTACAGCGGAGTGTGTCCTGTAACTTTATACAGGACGGGTTGAATGATAAAAATACTGTCACATTTGAATAACTGTTTCAATGACAAATGACTCTAATTTAAACTTCAAAGGACCATACCACCCATTTTGCACGTTTAACCCTAATATATTCAATTTTCATACATGTTACGTTACTGACAATCATTTCCCAAAGGATAAAACCGTATTTCAGCTTTCCTGATATTTTGCAAAATCTCTTAATCTTTCAAAATCAAATATTCAAGTGATACACCCACCTTAAAAATCCATGTTTCTCCTGCTAATAGTTACACAGCCTTATGAAGTCACGGTCCTTTAAATTTTTCCATAAACGCAGGTCTTCTTTTGGGACTATATTCCCCGGTGGAGGCATACATTCACTCCATGCTTTTTGTTGAGCTTAAACGCTAAAATTATGTAACTTCTAAAAAAAAACTTGAATACATGTCTTGTTGGTGATGATGGATTACCTATCCCAAGAATGTTTCAAGTATCAACAAGTTGATTTTAATAGCAGAATGAACTGAAACCAGTGGAGGTCTGGAAGGTAGGAAAAACATTTTTAATTCACTGTTCCAGTAGTATGCTTTGGAAATGATTGTCTGTAATGTTACATGTATGAAAATTGAATATATTAGGCTCAAACATGCAAAATGGGTGTTATGGACCTTTAGAGATAAAAATGGTTCTGCAGCTTGGATGTGATAATCGATCATAAGCATAATAATTCCTTGTTCATCATGGCCACCTATTACATTGATGACCCCGTGATGCTTGTTGCTAGGATACCAGTCAGCTCAAACCTGAATATGACATATACATCACATTCAAGTTACCTTGAAACTGGTTTGGTGAAAACAAAAAGAACATTTATTTGGTAATATGAGATCAGCTCGAGTCTGAAGAAAATGACCAAGAGGTCAAAGGTCAATCTCATAAAAACAGCATAGTGCTTCTCAGCTGAAGATTTTATGGAGTATGACAAATGGAAGAAACAATTTAAAACACTATGGAAGGAATTCATAAAACACAGCATCAGATTTAACATGTCAATAAGGGCAAATATTCATTCTTAGACAGCGTTTTCCTTGTAAGATGCATTACTACATTTAAATTTACATGTTGGGCAAGCTATTCATAAAACATACCATCACACAAAAATTCTATAACTAATTAATAAGCAACATCACAGAGAGATGGTGCTGTTGTCCTGTATGTCAGCAGGGCTATGATTGGTTGTATGAAGATAATCACAGCCCTGCTGATATTCAGTCTGATGCTGCTTTGATACAACAGTTCTACAAGCTCCATTTATTAACAGTAATAAACCACAAGATTATTTATTTATTTATTATTATTTATTTATTTGGCTCTGCCAACACAAATAGTTCTGCAGTTGGACTGTTGCTAAGCAACATAAAACATGTTCTTGCACACTAGCTTGCTGGCTACTTTGTGTATACATTACCACAGACCACTTAATATGATCATATCTGCATGTTTCCAGTGAAATAAGAGTCTGCTGACAGCAGCATTGGTGGTGTATGTGATAGAGTCCTGCACGGCTTGGGACGCGTCAGACCCGAGGCAGTTTCTAAATTGGGCTGAGCTTCAGGCTAAATGTCATAACATGGGCTCGGCCCGGGCTGGGCTCGGGNGGTTTTTTTTTTTTTTTTTCTTTCTTGCTCCGCTCACATCATAACATCTCCTGATGCTGCCTCACATGTTGGTGTCAGAAACTGCAGCATCGCTCTTTTCTGAACGCTGCAGCAGCAGCTGACAGATGCTACTTTTACTCTGAAAAGAGCTGAACCTCTGGTTCTGACAAAAAAAAACAAAAAACAAAACAAAACATGGGCCTCGGCTCACGCTGGGGCTGAGAATTTCATTAAGTATGGCTTCTGGTCGGGTTCGGACTGCAGGGCTCCACTGTGTAACTGTGATGAGTTAACAGCCTGATCAGACAGAACGCTGCTCCATGTTTCCTGCTTTCAGTGGATGGTCTCCAGCTAATGTAATTAATGGTTATTAGAACACCTGTAAAGCAGAGTGATACGTAATTAAAAGTCCCAGTGCTGTTATACTTTATATCAGACCTCCTGGAATACCTCTTGTCCAATCAGAATACTTGATTGGAACTAACTGTTGTATAAAGAGGAAATAAATAAGAAAGAATTCTAAAAGATCCTGCTTTAGTTTGTTTGTTGATTTAAACGGACTGACAGAATGAATGTTACTTATTAATTTAAAGTTTTATGTTACAGATAAAGATGGGAAATCAGAAATGACACAGAGGTGTTATCTTCCCTCTTGTTTAAATTTCTGTCTATCTAGGTTAGATAAATATGCATCCCCTTTTAATAAAGCATCACTTAAAGTATCTCAGGAACAACCTCCTGTCTTCAGATCACCTTCTACATCACATGATAACTTAGCTGTCAACATGTTTGGAATCACAGCAGTTAACTAGAGAAATAAAAGCAGCTGATTGGTCCTTCAGACTGCAAGTGAAGTCAAACACAAAGACAGCAGCACGGGTTCAAAGACCTTCCAAAACAAGTGCATCACAAAGTTGTGGAAGGACCCTCATCAGGTGATAGAAACAGATTTCCAAGTCTTTGAATCTACCTGGAAGCTCCATTAAGTCCATCATTAAGAAGAGGAAAGTGCAGCACCTGAAATCAGGATGTCCATCAAAGCTATGAGACAGAAGACAACAGGTCAGAGAGACACCGGGAATCCAACCGGAAACCTAAAAATACCTGCAGGGTTTAATGTCCAACAGAGGACAAGATGTGCGTCATGCAACAACATCAGAGATGCTGCAGCATCTGGAGGAAGAAGAAAGAACTTTCTGTCAAAGATCCATCTGGAGTCTGACTGAAGTTTGCCAAAAAAAAAAAAAAAAAANAAAAAAAAAAAAAAAAAACCCTGAAGGATTCTGCAACAATCTGGCAGGGAGTTTTGTGGTCAGATGAAACCAAAATAGAACTTTTTGCCAAATGTTATGTTTTGAGAAAACCAAACACAGCACATCACCATGGCAACACCATCCCTGCATAAACACTGAAAATTGATCAGAAATTCATATTTCAACAGGACAGCAACCCAAAGCACAAGACCAGAGTTTCCATGAAGTCTCTCCAAAGAATAAGGTGGATGTTCTGGAGTGGCCAATCAAAGCTCTGATTTAAATCTTTGTAATGACTTGAAGATTGCTGTTCATAAGCAAAACCAACCGGCCTCTCCCAGCGTGAACATTCTGCAGAGGAGGAAGATCTTGAAATCCAGGTGAAGCCGTGTGAAGAGCAAAAGACAGGAAGCTGAAGCTGCTGCCAAAGGTGCTTCACCAGGTACCCACACAGGAAGTCAAAACTTCAGCCAGGGAGAATATTCAGTTTTGACAATTAAGCAATTTTTTTTTTTTAATTAAAATGGTTTCACTGCATTCATATGGTTTGTTGTAACAAGCCCTATGTAATTCCATGAAATATATAGATTCTAAAATAAGAAAAAGCAAATACGTTGGAGGGGGTTAGCTAGTGACACCTGTTCATTTCAGAGTTTTGATGGACTGTCCCTCAAAGTTAGCCTGTTTTGGGTGTTTTTTTTTTTTTTTTTTTTTTTTTTTNTTTTTTTTTTGACACATCAAAGTTATGACCTGATATCGCGGTGAGCTGTGATATTATCTCTTTACAACAGGAGCTGATGGTTGATGTGGAAGATGTTATTTTTTTCATTTCATGTCAGAAATAAAGGAAGATCAACTCCAAAGAAGCCCAGAAGGCCAGTCTCTTCTTCACACACCTAACCTGAACCCAGGAACAGAACCCACCGTTACAGAAGCTATCCAGAACCCAGACGTTTCATTAACCTCACACAGCATCAGATCTTAATGACTTACTTTTCCCATGATCTAAGGTTTAAAATTTCTTCTTCTTATTATTATTAATTTTTTTCCTGAATTTTGCCTTTTTTTTTTTTTTTTTTNTTTTTTTTTTTTTTTTTTTACTATCCTCTGAAAATATTTTGCCTGTTTGTCGACATGTTCTAAGTGACAGCAGTGACTGACTGATAGTATATCTAACGACTCTGTGTTTGTCTGCAAGATAAACAAGTTGAGTATAGGATCATAGGATCATAATCATAGGATCCATAAGCTTTTAAAGAAAGTTTTTTGTTTTTTTTTTTTTTTTTTNTTTTTTTTTTTTTTTTTTTTTTTTGCATTTTCCCATCTTTTATCCCAGATTGGAATGTCTGGCGGTGCTTATCACAGCTCAGTCTGCTGTTGCCCTGCGTTGGACTTGGTGTAGACAGTCAGGTGTTTGTGTACCTGTGTAACATATTGTGATGACGATGAAATGATGGTAGATGATCTATAGATTAGAGCTGTCATGATATCAGATTTTCACTACACAATTATCATGGCCAAAAGAATTCACGATGACAATATTATTGCGACATCTATAGAAAATCTAAAAAAAACAAACAAATGCTATCAGTCAAATTCATCTTTAACGTTGTTTATTTTGCGTTTTGCTTCTCTACAGTTCTAAAGGACATCATGCCTTTTGCTGTGAAGTAGATCAGTGATTTAGCGATACTTCATCCTGACATGCAGCAGCCATGTCTGCTTTTCTTTGCTTCTCCGCTAACTCAAACAGCGTTATCTGACCTAACAAATAACCAGGAGAGAGAAAATCCTGTCAAGTCCAACGCCATGATAACTTAGCTTTAACNACCTAACAAATAACCAGGAGAGAGAAAATCCTGTCAAGTCCAACGCCATGATAACTTAGCTTTAACATCACAACTAAGACCTTCATGGGACATTTCCTGTTTCAGGGCTAGCAAGCTAACTGCTACTTCCTGTCTCTACATGGTGAAATCTGCAGGATGATGGAGGTGAAGGTGGTGAACAGGTTGGTGGTATCGCCCCCTTTAGCAGTTCCTGTCAATCAGCATTTCCTGCAGACTGGGGCGTCTACCAACTTCCTGTCTTTGTTACCAAATCCTAAAAACTCCACACTGACAGCTAACTTTTTTCAGGTTAGGGTGGAGCGTCTCACTCTGTCTGTCAGCTCCTCCATCAGGATTTAGTGTGGCAGGAGTAGTCACAGTTACTGCATCACTTGTGTGTGTGTGTGTGTGTGTGTGAAACAGGGAGACAAAGCGAGAACAGAAAGAAACAAAAATGATTTAAGAGGCGCTGAATTATTTATATGATATTATCATATGTGTAGTATTAACATATCAATATTTCATTTTTTAAATATCACATTTATCGTTTATTGACGATACCAGTATGTACTGTAGATTCTATAGATCTATATGAGAATAGGCGTGGCATCAACAAATGCAATGGTTTAACAAGCACAAAACGGCCTTGTTTACTGAAATAGTAAGATATTAGTTTTTTAAAACATCTCGATTTTGCGATTCAGCCATTTTACACATTGTGTCATATCCATTAAATCAATTTATCACCTAGCCCTATTTGCAAGTGAATTAATCTTCTCATAGTTTTGGTCCAAACATCAAGAAAATGTCAAGGTACCTATTTTTTATTGTATTAATCTGGATGAATTTTGTTTGAAGTAGGTATGATGTTAAGTATTTAAATAGGGAATTTAATATGTTTGAATCAAAACTCTAGATATTTTCATGATATTTACTTATTGAAAAATGTCTATATTCTTATGTATATCTCTGAAATTCTGTGCATGGATACAGTATTAATTTGAGCCGTGATTCTGTGGATTCTAACACTAAACTTCTGATTTTCTCTTACATTGACGGGGGGCAAACAGGTGTCACATAAATTCCCACTTCCTTTTATAGTCTGACATATTGAACATGTTTCCTTTATGTGGTAAAGTTTTATTTTCAGGTAAATGTCATAACTCTTAGTCTGTGAGTTAATGTGTGTATGTGTCAGAGGAAACAGACTTTACACTTTTAAATGTCATCGCCACAAAGAGAAAAATAACCCGCCGCCGTCTCTGCGAGGCGACAAAGTAAACAAGAAATAGACGACAAATCCTTCCTGTCATCTTGACTGCAGGAGGTTTGTGTTGATGAGCGTTTTGCAGGTGTGTGCATACGTTTATGTATGAATATGTGTGTGCGGGGGGATGGGGATATATTTGCAGATGTTTCCCAGCATGGGCAACCTCTCTCTCTCTCTCTCTCTCTGTCTCTCGTCCCACCTGTGCTCGTCCTTATCAGCGGTTGAAGGCTGTGTGGTGTCGGCTGTGCTACAAGGCCTGTGTGTCTGTTTCTCGTCTTTATTCTCTGTCCCATCTCAGTCAGACAGGATTCTGTCTAATCACTTTCACCCTCTCAACCTGTCTATGCTTAATACAGNGCTAAAAACCTACCCCTGCTTCCAAACGTTCTGTTCTTCCCTTCAGATGCAGAACCGAATATTGGCGTTCTCTGTAGGCTGCCATTGAAAGTGTGTAATTAGAGAGCAAGGACACGGCGGTGTCTTCCAGTGTCACGGCCGTCAGCTGAATGAGTAGCTGGACTAATGAGTTGCTAGAGATGCTGCTATAATCTGTATAAAGAATGTGATAAAATGACATTTGGAGGATGTCTCTTCTGTAATTTAACAGGATGTATAGAGAAATACTTCAAAACAGGGTATGTGGACCATGGCGACAGAAAGAAGCCAGATGCAGGTCTGGATTTTATTCTAAAGGCTGACAGCCTCATTAGGCTATTGGAGCTGTTAGTGGACACTAACAGCTCCACTAACAGCTATATGTCCCTTTAAAGTGACCCTTGGTCACTTTAAAGGGACATATAGGGGACATTTTATGTTACATATACCTATATTTCCTATGNAACCCTTGGTCACTTTAAAGGGACATATAGGGGACATTTTATGTTACATATACCTATATTTCCTATGTTCCTACTTTCATTTAGGGTCTGTTTTGAAACCTCTGCAATGTCTTAATGTGCTAAAAACACAGATCAGAATCAGAATTCTTTTATTCGCCAAGTACAAGTGCACAAGGAGTTTCTTTGGTGCGTCAGAAAACAAATAATATGAGTACAACGTATAGACAGTATGTACAGGTAAAAACTACAATATGTACAGAACAAAATACCATAAGCATAATAAATTGAGCAACTAAATTGATTCCTGAACTTAAAGATCTGCCATATGAAGAGAGATTAAGAAAACTGCATTTACCAACTTTAGTATACAGGCGATATAGAGGAGACATGGTAGAGGTTTATAAAGTAACACATGGGTTGTATGATGTCACTGTCGAGCCGATTGTACATTTATGGAGCAGCAGCTACAATTNAACACATGGGTTGTATGATGTCACTGTCGAGCCGATTGTACATTTATGGAGCAGCAGCTACAATTTAGGAGGGAACTCTTTAAAACCGTATCATCAAAGGTGCCATTCTGAGAAGAGAAAGAGTTTCTTTACTCTTCGTGTTGTAAAAGCATGGAATGATCTTCCAGATNATTCTGAGAAGAGAAAGAGTTTCTTTACTCTTCGTGTTGTAAAAGCATGGAATGATCTTCCAGATGACGTAGTGCGGGCTTCAACTGTTAATTCATTTAAGAACAACCTGGATAAATTCTGGTCAACAAAGCTGAGTTGTGAGCATTTATGGATACTGTTGGACTGTAGACACTGATGTTATAATTAATGTCATTTTAATTGTATTTGTTTGTTGTATATTGTTTTTATTGTTTGAGTCTGGTGAAGAGGATAATAAATCCTGCACCAGAAATTTTGCAATAAATTTCAATAAATAACCAGCAGATCTACCTCTATCTATCCCTTGCTACAGCGGCAGCACTGTGCACAATGAGTGACAAACAGGCTGATTTAGGCACTGTCTCTTTAAGGCTGCCTCCAAAACTCCTGCTTCATTCTGATTGGCCAGCAGCATTGCCTGGCCTTGGCGGGAATTCATAAAACACACCATGATTGTTGGTGTAGGACTTTGTCACCCTAAAACTTTGGTGTCAGTGTTTAGGTCAATTTAGTCACTGTGGCAGTTATGTTGTCTGCCATATATGTAGATTGTTTTAAAGGACCATACCACCTATTTTGCATGTTTGAGCCTAATATATTCAGTTTTCATACGTTACGTTACTGATAATCATTTCCCAAAGTGTTTTAACCTATTTTTGCTTCACATGTGTTACTGATCAATAATCTGATATTTAAGCAATTCAGCTGATCAGTCAGTTCATTTAAATGCAGAGTTTTGATCTGATCTCCCACGCATTCTAGTGGCACCGAGCCTTCTCAGGACTCAAACGCTGTGCTCTGAGTCTTTCTCCATGCAACACAAACACCACAAACACCCTGTGTGCCGGGACTCCTGATAGTTTCTGTACATTATTACAGCTTTCTGTAATAACCTCTCTGAAACTGAAAATGCTATCCTACCTCTGCTGCAGCTTTTATAAACAGGTCAACAGTTTAAAGGACCATACCACGCATTTTACATGTTTGAGCCTACTATATGCAATTTTCATACATGTAACATTACTGACAATCATTTCCCAAAGCATACTACTGGAACGGTGAATTAAAAATGTTTTTCCTACCTTCCAGACCTCCATTGGTTTCAGTTCATTCTGCTATTAAAATCAACTTGTTGATACTGTAAACGTTCTTGGGATAGGTAATCCATCATCACCAACAAGACGTGTATTCAGGTTTTTTTAGAAGTTATGTAATTTTAGTGTTTAAGCTCAATAAAAAGCGTGGAGTGAATGTATGCCTCCACCGGGGAATATAGTCCCAAAAGAAGACCTGTGTTTATGGAAAAATTTAAAGGACCGTGACTTCATAAGGCTGTGTAACTATTAGCAGGAGAAACATGGATTTTTAAGGTGGGTGTATCACTTGAATATTTGATTTTGAAAGATTAAGAGATTTTTCAAAGTACCAGGAAAGCTGAAATACGGTTTTATGCTTTTGGAAATGATTGTCAATAATGTAACATGTATGAAAATTGAATATCCTTTACCCCTTTAGTTCCACTGCAGCCATTAAGAATCAGATATCAAAGGACTGAAATCAATGACTGCTCATGTTCTTTTCATATTGTGTCAGAAGCATCTAATGTCAAAAATCACCAGTGTTCATCTCTCAGAGGGAACTGCATGTTTTTATGTTTATAAAGAATGACTGAAATGATAGAAAATAAATTATTGAGCCATAAAATGAAAAGCAATATGCACAGGCTATGATGCAAAATTAAGAGGCCTGTGTGATTGATAAATATAGTCCGGAAGCAGGTAATTACACCTTTTTCTGCATGTCATTTATCTGTGGTTTGCTTTCAAAACCTGATTGCTGCTGTGCACAAAGCGACAAATTCACTTCAGCTTTATCCATGCAAAACACACCAGAGATGCTTTTCCTCTCTACTCCTCCGTCAAAATAAAAACGGTGCTGACAGTAACAACACTTTCAGCTGAGATGATGGCGAGACGTTTGGAGACGCAGAAATGTAGGCGATAAATGTGTCTTTGTTAATGTGTGGGAGTGGATCTTGGTTTGTACCAGGTCCTGATCATATATCCCAGTAAGAAATACTCAAAACAGCACAAAAAGGAGCAACATGGAAAAGCCCATGAATACAACCATTGTGTAGTAAGAACACAATAGAGAAAATATATTCCCTGGTGTGAAATAGTGAGCTGAGGTTATTTCAGGCATTTATCCAACCCCAACGCAGGAGTTAATCTACAGTAAATCTTCATCCACATGGGATGGAATCACATTGTTATGCAGCTTTGTTATTTCAAATGTTTGATTATATGAAGGAGCGTGATATGCAGAACATCATTCTAACACACGTGCACACACTAACACACTGCCAGCGGGCTGTGCTGGCCAAAAGATGAACTCCCTCTGCTGTTAGAGAAAGAGACAAAAACCCAGCAGAACGACTTGTGTGTCTTTGTACAAAGTGAATGAAACGCCTTCACTGGCTGTCAATTAGTGAACCTTCACTGTGATTCCATCAAATGACATTTTAATTCGCACTATGTTTATATTGTACACAGAGTATAGGTGAGAGTTGGTCATTTCTGCATAATGAGTATGGATTTATGATTGCTGAGTTTTGATATTTTATTTTTATAGATCACCTGGTTTCATAAAATGGTCATTAACTAGTCAACAACTCTACTTCTATTTCTATTTCCTGTGACTCAACTAGTGGTTTGAATTGTCAACTATCCAACTGATGAAACCCTTAATGCACAGGTTTGGTTTTAACACTGGTAGGAACATGTTTATTCATCTGCTTTTCCTCCTCCTCCTCCTCCTCCTCATCCACTACTTGGTTGTTTCCTGCAGATAAAACTGATGAACTGGTGTATGATGGAGAAAAAGTAAAACCTCCATCATAAACTTTTTTTTTTTTTTTTTTTTTTTTTACTATGATGGTATTTAAACAGTAGCTTGAAGCTCCAGTTAGTAAAAGTTAAACCAAACATGAATGATGAATGCATTATTTTATTAGCTTCAGGAAATCTTGAATTATGAATTATGTAGCCCAAATCAGAGCGCTGCAGAATCTCAGGTTAGCTTCTGAAAGTGCTGACAGGTGCTAATATTGATATGTCAAAGTTATTTCAACACAGAACCTAATAGACATCATGTTTGCTGTGAGGGATTACTGTATCTCAAGCACATTTCAAGTGTCTACAAGTTGAATTTTATAGCGTACTTGAATAAAGCCAAACCGATGACAGTCTGGAAGGTAGGAAGAACAATTTCAGTAGTATGTTCTGGGAAATGGTCAGTAATGTCAGTATGCAGGTTGTATTAATTGGGCTCAAACATGCAAAGTCACCGGTGTGGTCCTTTAATTCTGCAACTATATTCATGTGAACATAACAGAGCAGGGTTAGAAGAACACAGCTTTGAGGCATCATCAGTAGTGATAACGTTTCAGATCACAGACATCTGGAGCTGAAATTAAATTAAGCAGCGTCTCTGAAGCTTAGAATCAGTAAGAAAGAAATTTGTCATTGAAAAATGTGACAAAGATGTTTGTTTATTATCTGTGCTGGTCCTTTAATGCTGCCGGTCCTTTAATGCTACTGGTCCTTTAATGCTCATCACACATTCTCACTGCATTCCCTCGTTTTACCAGATGAAGCTGAAGGCAGGAAGCACTGATCCTCTGCAGCATGAATATGAACGCTCCCTTCAGGGAGGAGATAGCAGCTTTCATTCTAACCGCTGTTCCTTACTGAACTCTGAGGATTTTAAATTTGGATTGACTGGAATGCTGCTATACAAATTCAGTCCTACTTTAAGGCCCTTACTCATTTTACTTTGTGTTAAAGATCAAATGTTTTACTTCATTTTGTCATTCACTTACCTGTTTTAATTTTCCGTGCTTGTCTGGTTAATGTGTTGTTTTTACATTGTACCACTTGTGACTAGTTACTATTCTATTCTATTCTATTCTATTCTATTCTATTCTATTCTATTCTGTGCTATGCTATGCTATGCTCAATCACACTTACATCTGGTCAGCTGTACCATATCAGACAATGGAGATCCCCAACAAATCAACAAAAGCAGCATACTAGAAAAGTGCTTTGATGACTGTTAAGCGACCCATTCCTGCCTATATGCATCTAAAACATCCATATCTTTTGAAATTCATATCTTTTGAGTCTTCTAAGGAACGAGAAGGAGGAGGAGGAGGAGNAGGAGGAGGTGGAGGAGGAGGAAGGGAGGGTGGGCTCAGATCAGTGAAACCATCTTTAAACTCTGTTCATTATGTGTGTTACAGGAGAGGGCTGGGCGTCCACATCCTCTGTTCTGCTCCACTAGCCAGGAGCGAGAGATGAGAAT
Source organism: Lucifuga dentata (assembly GCA_014773175.1). Taxonomy (NCBI): domain Eukaryota; kingdom Metazoa; phylum Chordata; class Actinopteri; order Ophidiiformes; family Bythitidae; genus Lucifuga; species Lucifuga dentata. Next base: position 27,315 of record VXCM01002839.1, on the reverse strand, counting down.
CTCATATAAGCAGCAGAGAAAAAGGCTTCACATCTGTGTAACACGCGGAGGTTAAACGGGGAGGAATTGGCTTTAGATTGAAGTGATTTGTGTGTTTTAGCCTGCAGTTCCACAGCTACTGCTGCAATAATTGAATTAGTTCAAAATCAGACCAGATTGAAGCAATTGCCACTCACATATGCTCCAGTGTGTATGTGAGCACACATGCATGCATGCACACACACACACACACAACGGGCATTCCTTGGGAGATGCGTTCCTCTCTTCATCTCTTTCATGAGCGCAGAGCTTCAGAGGATAAATGTGAGATCAAACACAGCGCCGGTTAAACCACAGCAATTACACTGTCCACCTGAGGGAGGGAGGGGGGGGGGNGGGGGGGGGGGATGGGGTAGGGAAAGAGAGATAAAGGTGGAGCGTGTGAGAATAAGTGTAATGAGAGCAGATTGCAGATCTGGAATTCAGAGCACTGAGGAAGTGAATGAGTTTTGGGGGATGGGGATTGTTTTAATAAGTTTTGATTCACATGGGCCTTCAGTGTCTGTACAGGTGTGTGTGTGTGTGTTGCGCTGTCTACATCTGTGTCTGTGTTAATCCATATGCATATTCACACTGGATGATTGTTGACTCAAAGAGTGTGTTTATGTAGACATTAACTACCTGTACAGCAGCAACATTATTCTTACATTAGCCAACAGAGTGCAACAAATTAATCTGTGATTGATGAACTAAACGCTGCAGAGGCAACACAGCAGTCATGGATGCTGATACACATTGGTGTGTGTGTGTGTGTGTGTGTGTGTGTGTGTGTGTGTGTGTGTGTGCGTGAGCAGGCATAAAGGCTGCAGAAATGTTTCAGCCTGAAAAACTCTCAGATTAACATTAGCAGGAAATTATAAAGCTGTATGATGTTACAAAATATTTGTTGCATTTATGGTTCAAATTGTTAATTTTCACACAAACAAAAAATTTTCTCACGTTTACGGCTTTGTTTCACGTTAAGCTGGTCATGTCTTCTGGCTGGAGAGGTTTTTAAGCGGTTTGGTATCAAACATGGCTGCTGTCATCTGGTGGCAGCAGTAGATTACACTCAGAGTTTCCTGGACCAGTAAAAGACAAACACCAAACCTTTATACGAGACCACTTTTATTTCATCCTGCTGACTCCGCCCCCTGGATATTATTAGATACCAGGTTTTAATAAAGAATTTACTGTAGTTACAATGTAGAAATGAAAAAGGTCTAATTCAGAGTTGATGACCTAAAGTCTCCTGCAAACTCTGCAACAACAGTTATCTGATAAGTAACTGTTACTAAAAGATCTAAAAGGTTTGGATTTACAGACCCAGCATGAAATATGTTGTAACCCTTTGTGTGACACTCACAGATTGTTTAAAGTTAATTTTGGATTTGAGAGTTATCTTTCTGTATTGAGCCTAGTTAAAAGAATTAATGTCTATATCTGTGTGAGTCATAATTTACCTGTTTCTGAGTGTAGATATTCATGTGAAAATACACTCAAACCGTATACTTTGTGTTTGATGACTAAGGAAATGAGTTTCACTCTGTGCTTATTCTGTTTTTGATGAAGATAGAAACAAATTGATGAAAAGATTTTATAGAGTAAACCCTACTGTTTACACATTTAAGAAGCTGATGGGCACAAATAATGTTAAAGTTTGTTTAATTTGGTTAAGTTCATGAAGAAAATATTGTGCAGCTTTTGATTTCTAAATATAATTGACCTTTGTTATGTGAGAGTTTTGTACGCTGTTGTTGCTTGTTTTGTGTGTTTTTTCATTCCTTTATACCCTGGAGAGGGGTCTACAGGAAAATCAATCAATAAATAAATAAACACTGTGTGAGATGCCTTCATAAAATGCTGTGAAGGTTCACATTGAGCTCATTGGATATCTAGCAGTTTATTATAAACAGAGAGATTGGGTCACAGTTTCACTTTCAGTTGTCTCCAAGAACACATCGAGTTTGAGAGAGAATTTTAAACCCTCCCTAATTTCTCTCCTGCCCACATCCGGCCAAACATGGCAGGAAGCAGACATGCCTGGCGGAGGCAGGAAGTTATATATTTTGTTGGATGCGCAAAGAAACTAAATTATTTCTGTCCACAATAATTAAACCCATGTAAACCAAGTTCAAAAATAGCATTTATTTTAGCTTGAAAATTTTAGAATTCTAAAAGCACTGACCTTCATCTGTCTAATGAAATCTAATCTAATGTCTAATGTAATCTACATGTCCCCCCATTGATTTGACCGGTGGAAAGGCAATTTCTGCCGCCTTCTGTCCACAAGGTGTCCAACAGATGTTTTGGAGAAAGCATCCTGCAGCCTGAAGTCATTTAGGGTGTTTTCACATATAGACCCTTTAAAAAAAAACAAATTCAGTCCTCTTTAAGTGGACCAAAAAGTGGACCTGCTGAAAAAGAACTGAGTTCTCTTCATGTTCACATTGCAAGTGCATCCAAAAGAGAACTCAGTACTCTTTTGGGTGCACTTGCACTCTGATGGGGTCTCAGCCCCCTTCCTGTTCACAATACAAGTCCTTTAGAACTCAGACCCTTATTGCATTGCATTGTGGGTACTTTTCATGCATGCAAATGTATCTGTGAATATGTGAATACTGATATACACATAAATGTATTTGTCCGCCATTGCGCTTCAGAGAGAATGGAGACTTCTGATTGGTAGATCAAGAAAAAAAAAAAATATGAGGCAGAAATGCAGGTATTGTGGAGGAGAAATCAGGAGAATGTTTAATTTTCTGCCTCAGCAGCAACAACAATCATAGCATGCTACAGTTGGACATTAATCACTTTAACATAAATCATGCAGAATTTAAATTTACACTGAATTAAAAGTTTGTCAGATCTAAAGGGCGGATGCACGAAGGTACAGCGCTGCATAAAGGATGTGACACTGACAAACAGGTGAATCTGGTAAATCCCTTTTCTAGTTTTATTTTGGTAAACACGTCACATTCAGCAGCGTCAGACTGAGCCGCTCTGCAACGACAAAATCATACACAAATAACAGTAAACCTGACAATCTATCAGTTATGACAGATCAATAAAAAAAATCAGACAGATCTGTCATGATCAGAATATTAATTCTGTTGTTTTGCAGCACCTTTACGCATTTTTGGTGCGTAAAGGTGCTGCTATCGCTTATCAAAATTAACAAGGTCATGTGAATTCAGTTTATTAATCATAGCTGCATGGAGAGGAGCTATGTTGAAGTAAGTGTAGCTTAAACAGGCTGCTGTCAGAGCGGATCTATGCTAGAATTCAGAGTTTGATTCCGTGGAACGACTTGTGTGGAAGAATCACTGAGAAATCTACTTCATCTCTCTGCTTCTCCGTTTCTCCAAAACGTGCATAAGGTACAGAGTTTCCGGTACAGGTGAGCAAATTTTCCCGTCAAGTTTTTTGTTTTTATAAATCCCAAACTTTGTGTGGGAAGTGATGTGCAACTTTCAAGCCTATGCAGCAGTTATAATGAGGTCCCTATGTATAAACACGCGGTGCCCCGATTTAATTCTGGCTGCACCTTTGCTGTTGTTTTCCTCTGCATTGTTCTGCAGTAGAGTACAGAAGATTTATGAGAGGTTCCAGTACTCCTGAAAATGTCCCGGTACTCTGAAATGACAATCACAGAGGTCCCGGTACTGTGTACCGGTGAGTAGCCTACTGGCCCACTTCAAGCACTGGATGGCAGCGAAATGCTAAGCGTCCCGAGACCGTTTTGCTTTCAGACTGCAAAAATCAAAAGGCCCACAAAGAGAACTCAAAACGAACCGTACTCAGACCACCTCCCGAGGTGGTCTGAGTACGGTTCATTTCAGAGAGGTCAGAGATCTTTTGGAGCGCTCACATATGCGCAAAAAATGCTGACTAATCGATTTCAGTTCACTTAAAAGGCTGAAACGGACCAAGTGTGAAAACACCAGAACTCTTTCAGGTGCACTTGCACTCTGATGGGGTCTCAGCCCGCTTCCTGTTCACAGCCATTGGGGGGGGGGACAACAGAGAGAGCTTGTTTACATTAGTGTACCTTCTTCATCACTTAGGACTTCAAACGCTTCCTCCCTCCGCGGCCTCTTTTGGGTTGGTACAGGCGCTTCCACCCAAAATGCTGTCCAGTTCATGGTAGAATGGGTTGTGTCCTTGATATCAGCAGACTCACCGCTGCATCTTATTTGTTGCCTGTGCTCATGTATTTTTGACGTAACTTTTTCACTTTAACACAGCACTGCAACGCTGTCCTGTTGTAACTCGCTCTTTCATTTTCAGAGAAAACTGGAGAAGCATTTTTGAGTTTTTGTGTGTTGAAGAGAGCTGTTGCTTGATGTGGGCGACTCAGTGGCTCAGTGGTTAGCACTGTCACCTCGCAACTAGAGGATCCCGGGTTTGAGTCCGACCGGGTTCTTTCTGTATGGAGTTTGCGTGTTCTCCCCGTGTCTGTGTGGGTTTCCTCCAGGTGCTCCGGCTTCCTCCCACCTCCACAGACATGCAGGTCAGGTGAATTGGAAACTCTAAATTACCTGTAGGTGTGAATGAGTTTGTCTGTCTCTATGGTCAGCCCTGTGATAGACTGGTGACCTGTCCAGATGAACCCCGCCTTCTCCCCCAATGACTGCTGGGATAGGCTCCACCCCACATGACCCTTAACAGGACAATGGGTATAGAAAATGGATGGATGGATGGATGGATGTTGCTTGATGAAGTCATTGCTCCATTTAAGGAGCAGTGATGACAAGAAGAGCTGTCCTCTCTTCTTCTGACCAGACAACCCTCGGCTAGCCATCTTGCAGTTTGTTTTTAGCTCTTTTCACTGTAGCAGCAAGCTGATCATGTATGTTTGGAAAGTACTGAGGACCAAAAAGGTGGAAGAAAAATGCAAAACAGTCCAAGGATGCTTTGGACCAGCTCGGGACCACCTCCAAAGGTGGTCTGCGGTTTATGTGCATATGCACAAAAAATGCTGACTAATCGATCTGAGTTCATTTAAAAGGCTAAAACGGATCCGTTGTCTTACAGCTGCATCCACTCCTTTTCTCTCACATTCTCATGTTCTCCATAAAAACAGTAACATAGAAAAACTGGGTGATAGAAAAAATGAAGTTAGAAAAGTAAGGGTAAGTGGAAAGTCGAAATCAAGACATTAACATTCAAAATTCATGTATTTGTTAAATAAAAGCCTTATTCACACCTGCTGAGTTAAAGTGTTTGCTTTCTTCTTTATAGCTGTGACAAAAATAAGCTAGAGGATTTGATTTTTTTAAGGCAATTACACACCAGATGCGAATAATTTGTGCAAACATTTTGTATGTGAATAATATTTTTTGAACTCACGTCCTGTTAATGGAGCCTTTCACATCAAGAATGGAGTTTCATTTGACAAAATTGCAGCATTTATTTTTTTCGGATCAACTTTGATTTTTCCAACTTTTCACATGTGAATATAACGCATTGGACCAATCAAAGAGTCGTTTGCTGGTGACATCACACTAAAAACATGAAACATGGCAGATTGTCTGATTGTTTATGTGTTACAGAACTCTGACTGTGTAATAAAATGACACAAACTATAAAGACGACAAGTATAAAGGTTAATGTAGCTTCATTATGAATATTTACCTACACCCATCCAAGAATGTCCAGAAGCTAAACGATAAAGTGATAAAGTTTTAATTCCCGTATCAAACAGGCTCCGCCTCCGTTATATTTAATGAATGCAGAGTGCCTGCGTTTTTTTGGTGTGAACCCATAAAAATATTAGAAAAAAATTGCACCACGCTTGGTGTGAGTATATTTACCAGAACAAATTAGCATCTGAAAAATTCACACTTTTATGTTGTTTATTTTCATCGTTCTTGGTGTGTACCGGCCTTTAAACATTAATCTACATTTTGTGTAATCTAACTGCCCCACACCCACCCAGCCCAATCTGACCCTAACCCACTAATGCCCCGCCTCCCATTAGGAAGCATCAACAATTCTTCCTCCTGCCTGACATGCTGACCTTTACTCACACAGATCACACACACACACCCACTCATTCCAACCAGTCAGATGCATTAATCCTCCCACTCTGTCCCAGTCCAGCCTGCTTTTAATATGCCGCAACATTAGTGGAGCCAAATGGGAAGATGAGACTGGAGCTAAACCATAGATGTGCTTTCATCAAACAGCACACAAGTGCTTTTTAAAAGCTGGATGGGACACTTACACGCTTCCTTTTTGCCTGAAATCCAAACAGAAATGCCTTTTTGTCATTAAAATATTCAGCTTTCTTCACACATTGATCCAGCGTTGTCATCAATATCTAGCTGGTTATGAATCATCACGTCTGCTGAGTTTGTGTGTTTGTAGCAGCACACTTCACATGTACTTAGTTACAGTTTTCACGCTAAATGATGAGCATATTCTTTGAGAGCCGGTGGCGATGTTCTCACCTGTCTGCTGGTTGGCTGGTTTTGTTTGTTTGTTTGTTTGCAGGATTACTCAGAAAGTCCTGAACTGATTTTAACAACATGTGGTGATGGGTGGAATATCCAATATATCAGCAACACATCACATGACATCTTGATGTAGATCTGTATCCAGGAATTTTAAAAGTGATTCCTTAACATTGGGAAATAGGGTAGTTTTTTTTTTTTATTATTTCATTTATTATTTATCCCAACTCTTAACAGTTGCAAAAACTCTTAGTAGTTGCAAAAGCTCTTAATAGGTGCTGCAACACTGTCAACTCTTAATGAGCCACAGTGGAAAAAGCAGAGAATTTTGACTCAGTGTGTCACAGTGACGTCTCGCAGACAATACAAACAATACATATGAAAAGTATAATTTGCTCAGAGTCCGGAGACAGTTGTGGTTTGGTTTGGATCTGGACCGGAGTCTGGACTTTGAGGATGAACTAGTCCAGATGCATCCAACCATACAGACCATGCTCACTTCTTTGAATGTTTTCCAAACCTTTTTTTTTTTTTTTTTTTTTTTGTATCTCCTACTATTTTGGCTCAATCATTATAACAATTTTCATGTAGAATGTCTGGACTAAGCCAGAAAAAATGTTATTACTTTGTTTTTTGATATTCATTGTTTGCAGAATCTGTGACCCTGACCCGGATAAGTGGAGGATAATGGATGGATGGATGTTTGCAGAATGTGAATGAAATGCTATCCAGTCACACATGGATGATGTCTGTCAGAACCCTCCATGAGTTCATAAAGCATCACCACATCTTGTCTTCCTGACTCTGCTCACTTTCATTCATAAAGTTATTTTGAATAAATGGATAAATGGGTACCTGTACCTGGAACAGCGACTGTGACCACCCACAAAGAAGTTATATTTTAAAAATAGATGGAGATTATCCACTGAGAAAGACGGATGGACTTCAGTAGCATAAGGGCCTGCTAACTGAGATCTGATCACAATGGAGGCAGAATGATAACCAGATACATGTTGACGCACTTCCTGTCATTAGATGCCATATCCAGGTGCCATATCTGTATACTGATATTGCATTTTAGTTCAAGATGTAAAGGGGGCTTCAGACTGATCTTGATTCTGGTCCTGATTCTTCACCTGTCATCACTGTGCAGCTGTTTAGCAACACTACTGCTGAGGAGTTTCCAGCAGAGGCCATGTTTCTGCTGCTGATGTATCAGCAGTATTTATTTCCAGATAACAAGATGCTGTGTTGCAGTTTTTCCCTGATTAACTTTTTATGAACTCACTAACATATAGAAAATTCTGTCCATGTTCAGGCTTGTGGAATTTGAACCTTCAACTTGAAACTCAGCCTACAACTAGCATCTTTTTAAACTAAGTCATCCAGAGGCCGAGTAATCCTGAAGGAGAGGTCATGCTCTCTAAAACACCCACTCTGCAGCCGCCGAGACTTTTCCTGTTGTCATTATGTTATGTCAGAGTGCATGAACATCAATGTCATGATGCCTTATTACAAACTAGATGAGAGCATTTCCTGAAGGAAACATGTGAATGCTTACAGCTGTCACACTGCAGTATTTTAAGTATTTGAAAATACTATCAGTTTTTACTGAGCATTTTTACCATTACATGAGTCATAATGACTCATAAAATATACATTTTAACAGAGTAAACTAGTCTAATCTATCTATGAAGACAGTTTCTCTGTCTGTCTGTAGCACCAACATCTCTACAACCTGGCACTGTATGAAGCTGATATTCAGCAGGTTTATTGCTCAGGACCCAAGGACGTGCAGTGAAGCTGTTTGGATGAGCGGTTCTCAAATTCAGCTGAATAAAGTAGTCCATGCGGCAGGATACGCTCCAAGCACAATGACAGGACACGCTCCACGCATGCCAACATATGCTCTGGTCCAGCACGGTCTCAATCCGACCTGTACAGGAAACAAAGCTAGCTCAGAGGACGTGCAGAACTAAATTATAGCAGGCTGCGGCACACACCATAAAGTCCATAAAGGTCTGAACAGGCATGTTTTGAATGGGCGCTGCACTAGACTCATAGATGGATGGATGGATGAATGCATGGACTGAAGGACAGACGGACGGATAGATAGATAGATAGATAGATAGATAGATAGATAGATAGATAGATAGATAGATAGATAGGCAGGCTTGTACTGGTTGGAAGCAAATCTCTTTGACATTTTAAAGCTTCATGATTTTTTTCAGCACCAGCTTCATTTTTCCTCACATTAAATGCTAAATGCTCGACTATAAACTGAGTTTTTTTCATCAAATTTCACAATGCAAATCGGGGGTTGGCTTATAGTCGAGTAATTCAAATCTGATCAAAATTTCCAGGCATGGAAATACTACCAATTACCACTACCCATGGACAATTTAAATTTAAAGTTTAAATCATACCTTAGCATGAGATATTTCCTGACTAAACATCTTATTAAGCACATTTTGTGGAGCCAGTAATCGCTATCATAATCAGCAATTGAAATAAATATTGTAGTGTCCCGGAGTTCTCCGGTATTTTTATTCATATGTTCTTGTTATAAATCCTTCCATTCATAAGGGTTAGAAATATCACATTAGCATGTATTTTTCCTTCCTGATCTGAAGTGTTCTCTACTGTTCAGAAAGAAGCTGTGAAATACCATGGGATTAACAGTACCAGAACTGAGATGTAGTTTTGACCTCCGTGCTTGCCGTAGTTGTTCCGCCATTACTGTTTTGATGGTTGCTGTGGCAACAAGACTTGTCTGCTAACTCTCTGCGAGTGATATGTGTGTGTAGATGGGAGAGGGATTGTCTCTGCAATATAAGAGGACAGACTTAAGACAGTTTAGCAGATCCTGTGTGTGAGCTGTATTTGCCGGAGGAAATAAAAGAGCCTGCCCGTGTTAGCAAAGCTCATTTCCCCCTCGCTTTGTTTTCTCTCATCATTGGTCATTACATTGGTGCCAGGAGCGGGATTAATGATGGAGGAATACGAGAAAATGGAAGATCTTCTTCGTCGTCTGCAAGTAGAGGAAAGGCAACTTCGAGCAAAAGAGACACAGGCGATAGCACAACGCCGAGAGGAGTGCAGCTGGGGCAGCCCCGTGGAGGCAGACGATGTGCTCTGCCAGCCCAACAAGGATGGTGCTGGCCGCGTCCGCTGATCGGGGCCGATGGTCGGGGAAAGCGGTGCTACGCCAGCCCGCTCTCCGCCGATGGCGGGAATCTTCGTGCCAACTCCCGGCACGCCATTAGCGCCGCAGGATGCCACACCATGGGGATCACCGATGCCCGGGCTGCTCTCCAGCATCCCCAGAGGAGGTATCAAGCTACCCCGCTACAATGGAGATGGCCCACTGGACACATACCTCATCCAGGTCCGTATGGCAGCTCAACTCAATGGCTGGACAGATGATGAAACAGCCATCCATCTTGCACTGGTGCTGGAGGGGAAAGCTTTACAGACTCTGTCAGATCTAAACCCAGAGGAGCAATTGAACTGTGCTGCTCTCATGGCTGCTCTCATGGCTGCCCTGGAACAGAGATTTGGTCAGCCTGCTTACCATGATGAGGCCCGGACTCAGTTGTCATCCAGGACAAGGAGAGAAGGAGAGAGTCTGGGAGTCTTCGCCACTGATCTGCGCTTCCTGACATGCCGTGGGTATTCCTCATTTCTGCCACCTGTCCAGGAGGAACTGGACCTTCAAGCTTTCATCCGGGGTCTCCACCCAGAGCACCTACCAGAGCATGTCCACCTTTCTGCCCCGACTACACTGTCTGCCACCTGCAGGAAGCTGAGAGAGCAGAGCCCATCCTACGTGCCACAACAAGGCCCCCGAGCGCTTCAGCCAGGGTAAGACGAGCAGAGTGGCTGGAGAATGACATCAGTGATGAAGAGGCAGTACAACAAGCAGCACGTCATTCACCCCACCAGTTGCAGAGGATAACGATGAGACACAGGGGTGGCCGGTGTTCCGATTCTGGCTGTTACAGGTGTGGAGAGTCAGGACATGTAGCATGTTACTGCCCAGCACCCCAGCCCCTCCAGCCCCAGCCAGCTTTAAACTCCAGGGGGATAGCACAGTGAGGGGACTGCCATCTGTTGCAAACATGGCCCCTCCTTCTCCCGCCTTCCAACTTGGTAGACTGGGGTGCGTTGGAGGCCTTTACATGAACACTGACTTGAACGGTGTTGAATGCCATGCCCTTGTAGACACTGGGTCTACAATCTCCCTGGTCTGACTTGGTACACTGCCCAACACTCAAGGTTCCCCACCTCTGGGCTGGTCACCCACCACAACTAAGATCCGAAATGTAACAGGGGAGCACGCCCAGATGAAGAGGAGAGGGTCCCTCCTTGTGGCTGTGGCTGGACACAAGCTTTGTCATGAGTTCTGGCTAGCTGATATCCAGGATTCCTGCATAATTGGTCTAGATCTATTCACCCGCTGGGGAGCCACTGTGGACGTGCCTGGGGCTACTCTCCACCTGTGGAGGAGGAGGAGGAACCAGCTGCACCAGCACTCAGGTTCAGCAGCAGCCAGTCCATGAGGGTACCCTTCCCACCAATGGTGGTGCCACACGCCAGGAGCCACTGACTCCACCATCAGCCAGTGACGTAGTGCTACCGACCGACACCACCAAGCTTAGGCCCTTCGGAGGAAACTCGCAAGGCTGTGCAAGAATTCCTCCAGCGGGACAGCAAAGGCCTCTCTGCCATGCAGAGACATCAGCTGCAGGAACTGCTGGAGCGGTTTCTGGACATCTTTGCCACTTGGGATGAGGACTGCACCCAAATCAACCTGGTGCAGCATGAGATCAACACCGGCGATGCCCAGTCCATATGGCTCTGCCCACGGTGGCTGCCCCTAGCCAAACGGGCTGATGCGGGAGTCATTGAACCCTCTAGCAGCCCCTGGGCCACCCCAGTTGTCCTGGTTCAGAAAAAGGATGGCAGTTGGAGGTTCTGCGTGGACTATAGAGGGTTAAATGCCTTCACGCATAAAAACTTGTACCCACTTCCCTGCATCAATGATGCACTGGATCACATCACCAGGTCCAGCTGGTTCAGCTCCCTGGATCTTTGCAGTGGGTACTGGCAGGTGGAGCTGTTCCCTGAAGCTCACCCCAAGACAGCATTCTCTATTGGCCAGGGGCTGTGGCAGTTCAGAGTTATGCCTTTTAGACTCTGTAATGCCCCGGCCACCTTTGAGCGGCTGATGGAGAGGGTCCTGGCCAAAGAACCGCTGCATGGTCTACCTCGACGATCTCCTTGCCCATGCCTCAGATTTCAATGACACAATGGCTGGTATGCAGGAGGTGTTCGAGGCTATTTGCCAGGCAGGCCTCCACCTCCACCCAGGGAAGTGCCACCTGCTGCGATGGAAAACAGCGTTTCTGGGCCACATCGTGAGCGACGAAGGGGGCCACCAATCCAGAGAAGATCACTGCCATTAAGGACTGGCCAGCCCCTCAGAACCTGGCAGAGCTGCGGAGTTTCCTGGGCCTGGCATCCTACTACTGCCGCTTTGTCCAGGACTTTGCTGCGATCAACAGCCCCTTGCATTACATGACCCACAAGGGGCAGACCTTCCGGTGGGTTGAGAGCTGTAGCACATCCTTCGACCAGCTGCGAGAGGCCCTCACCAAAGCCCCTGTCCTGGCTTATCCTGACCCTGGCCGACCATTCATCGTGGACACTGATGCTAGCGACCGAGGTCTGGGGGTGGTGCTGTCCCAGGAGGGGGAGCATGGTGAGCGGGTGGTGGCATACTACAGCTGTTCACTCAGCAGGCCAGAATGGAATTATTGCATCACCCGCCAGGAGCTGCTGGCAGTAATCCGAGCCCTTCAACATTTCCGACCCTACCTGTATGGCCGATGGTTCCTGCTCCAGACTGACCATGCATCCCTGACCTGGCTCCTCAGTTTCCGTGAACCTGAAGGCCAGCTAGCCCGGTGGCTAGAGACACTCCAGGNCTGACCTGGCTCCTCAGTTTCCGTGAACCTGAAGGCCAGCTAGCCCGGTGGCTAGAGACACTCCAGGGGTACAACTTTGATATCTGCCACTGGGCTGGCCGACTTCATGGTAATGCGGATGCACTGTCTCGGTGGCCTTGTGAGGAGACTGAGTGCCACTACTGCCAATGCCTGGAAGAGTGGGTGACACCAGTGGTTGCAGCAGCTCAAGAGGATGACCACCCTGAGAGCAGTGACAAGGGTCAAGACACCGCTGCACACCCTGAGGCCATTGATCCCCAGCAGTTGAGAGAGGAACAGCAGAGCGATGCTGTCCTCAGCCAGGTCCACGACTGGGTGACAGCAGGGCAATGCCCAGAATGGTCTGCAATATCTGCGCTGGACAAGGAGAGTAAAGCATACCACTCCCAGTGGACCAACCTCTCCCTGATTGATGGGTTGCTGTACCGCTACTGGAAAGCACCCAGAGGTGGACGTGACATCCTGCAGCTCCTCACCGTGCCTTTGCTCTCAAATACTCCAGCTGGTCCATGGCTTGGTGGAGGTTGGCCATTTTGGGGTCGCCAAGACGCTGCATCGACTCCGGGGCCGCTTCTACTGGCCAAACTGCCATCAGGATGTCAAACTGTTTGTCCACAGGTGTGACTGCTGCACAGCGTGGAAAGGGCCGAATCACCACTCACCTGCAACAATACCAGCTGGGGGCTCCGATGGAGTGTGTGGGGGTTGATATACTGGGCCCCTTTCCTGTCACTGACCACTGTAATCGCTACATCCTGGTGGCGATGGATTATTTCACCAAGTGGCCTGAGGCGTATGCCGTGCCAGACCAGAGCACAGCCACAACTGCTGAAAAACTGGTACAGGAAATGTTTTGCTGCTTTGGTGCACCAGAGGAGCTCCACAGTGACCAGGGGCATAATTTTGAGTCCCAGGTTTTCCAGGAAGTCTGTCAGCACATGGGAGTGAAGAAGACCAGAGCTACTCCCCTGCATCCTCAGAGCAATGGACTGGTGGAACGGTTCAACCGCACCCTAGCCACCCAGCTTCCATCCTCTCTGATTGTAGACAGAAAGACTGGGACCTCCATCTGCCCATGGTCCTGTGGGCGTACCAAACCACAGTCCAGGAATCCACACACTGCACACCAGCTGCCCTCATGCTGGGTCAGGAGCTGCGAACCCCAGTGGACTTGGTGTTTGGTTCGCCACCTGAACCAGGTTTGGAGGCTGGACCTGGGTTGGACTATTTTTCACAGCTGTGAGAACGGCTCCGGGACACACATGAGCTGACCCGAGCTGCTCTCACTGAAGCAGGAATCCGCCAAAAATGAGCCTATGATGTCCGCTGTTCAGGAGAGGACTTTGCCCCTGGGGCTTGTATGTGGGTTTACACACCAGAGAGGAAGAAGGGGGTTTTCCCCAAACTTAGCAGCCAATGGACAGGGCCATGCACAGTGCTAGCTAAGTTGACAGATGTTGTCTACCAGGTGCAGCTGGTGAGGGGCCGGAAAGTGGCCCTCCATCGAGACCGGCTGGCACCCTATCAGTCTCTTGCAGTGATGGAAGAGACATTATCCAGTTCAGAGGGGCCGCACACCCCTTCTCTTTCCTTGGAATCCAGGACCCCGAGACATACAAGGAGGAGGCGGCAGCTGCCTTCACACCTCCGGGACACAAAGTCCTGGAGGTGTCGTGAGACAGCGGAACCCCTCGGGTGGGGGCTGTGTAGTGTCCCGGAGTTCTCCGGTATTATTGTTCATGTGTTCTTGTTATAAATCCTTCCATTCATAAGGGTTAGAAATATCACATTAGCATGTATTTTTCTTTCCTGATCTGAAATGTTCTCTACTGTTCAGAAAGAAGCTGTGAAATACCATGGGATTAACAGTACCAGAACTGAGATGTAGTTTTGACCTCCGCTCTTGCCATAGTTGTTCCGCCATTACTGTTTTGATGGTTGCTGTGGCAACAAGACTTGTCTGCTAACTCTCTGCGAGTGATATGTGTGTGTAGATGGGAGAGGGATTGTCTCTGCAATATAAGAGGACAGACTTAAGACAGTTTAGCAGATCCTGTGTGTGAGCTGTATTTGCTGGAGGAAATAAAAGAGCCTGCCCCTGTGTTAGAAAAGCTCGTTTCCCGCTCGCTTTGTTTTCTCTCATCATCGGTCATTACAATATCATGTTTACCGGTACCAGTGTTAGAGCTGTTTCTTGGTTAATTATTGAATGTTTAAACTATTTAATTTGGTAAAAGTGAAATCAAATAAGTTATTAGTTTTAATATGCTGACTGATCAGAGCCGGCTCCGTGAAGTGCCGTTATGATACGTACCGGCTCCGTCACGGAGGATCTATAGACGCTCAGCAGGAGGAACGGGGCAGCGGTATAGTTATTTACCTCATCTCATGATTTGTTGGTTTGATTTAGAAAATAAATAATCCACGAAAAGAACAAGAAGCAATGTTATCATTCCGGTGTGCNTTGGTTTGATTTAGAAAATAAATAATCCACGAAAAGAACAAGAAGCAATGTTATCATTCCGGTGTGCCTCAGGAAGAGAAGCCCCGTTAAAGTGGTGAAGTTTTAAAACAGCCATGACCCGAACATGGATTATTTTCAGAAAATCACAGGAATACTATGACAATACTCAGGAAAACAGGTAATTTACTAAACAAATAAACTGATGGAACAACATCAGGAGGTCAGCTGAGGGAATTCCAAACCTCCATATCAAGGAATGTCCAGCACTTAGACAGACCCGCATCGACTCAGGTACAGGATAATTACTGAAAACATGTAACGGGTGAGATTCTTAACAAAAACTCACCATAATTATAATTACACAGCTAAATATGCTAAATAAGCACCGTGATAATTAAAGNAACAAAAACTCACCATAATTATAATTACACAGCTAAATATGCTAAATAAGCACCGTGATAATTAAAGCTTATTTGTAAAGCTTTCTTTACCTTCATCACTACATAGTTGAACTGTTTGGCAATTCAGAAGAAGAAGAGGAGTCCGGAAAAGTTAATGTTAGCTAATGTTAGTTTTGTAATCAGCTTTACCGGTACCGGTACATGGATTATTTTCAGAAAATCGCAGGAATTCTATGACAATACCCAGAAAAAAAAGGTAGGCTAAGTTGTTAAACAAATAAATTGATGGAACAACTTTGGGGGGTCGGCTTATAGTCGAGATCAGCTTATAGTCGAGTATATACCATAACTACAACAATCAGATAAATATAGCTGAGTAAAAATTCTGATATTTCCCTTTTGTCATGAATGAAATGTAGAAAAGCTGAACGTCTCTAACAAAGGAAGTACAGAATGTTCTTGAGTACAATATTTGCATAACTGTGGGAAGTAGGAGGAGTGTGTGTGTGTGTGTGTGGGGGGGNGGGTGCTGTCACAGACACATTAAACTATGATGATATCTCTATCATCTGCTTCATCAGACCATGTTTCCTGGACCATATGAAGAACACAGTTACACACAACAGCTACACAAAAACACTTTCTCTTCTCTCTCTTCTTATAACTTCTTATAATATAAATTGCTAAATATCTTAATTTTTTTATACTTCACACTGTTTTATACTTTACTGCATGTGTATGTAAAGTTTTGTTTCTGTATATAATTATATTACATTTCTTGTTTTTATTCATATTTTATTATTAGCCATTGTACAGCATTTTGGTCACCAGCGGTTGTTATAAAATGTGCTACATAAATAAATTTGATTTGACTCTCATTTAAAAAATCTGGACATTGGTGATGAATGTGATGAATAAACAGTAGAGAAAGAAAAGTCCAGATCTTTGCAGACTGGTCTTTGTGTTATGTTTGCTGTTTCATGGCTTTAGTTGATGAGAGACTGAGCTGGTAGGCAAACGAGGATGTTAGTTTTTCTTTAAAAATTAAATTTATTTTGCAAAAAAAAAAAAAAAAAAAAAAAAAAAAAGAACAAATTAATTAACAGAAGATTCTAGGCCCATTAAAAGAGGTCAACTAAACAGAACTCAACTGAGGAGAATAACACAGATGAACTAAGAAACAAACTGACCTAACAAACAGACTACACACACACACACACACACACACAGGGTACATATATCCCTGTGTGTGTGTGATGATCAGGNACACACACACACACACACACACACAGGGTACATATATCCCTGTGTGTGTGTGATGATCAGGCCATTTACACACAAAAGGAGGAAACACACACTTAGCAATACAAACCACTAACAAACACCACAAGACACTCTACAGCTCAGTTTATCTCAGTATCTCAATAACAGAATTGATGGAATAATAGTACCAAAAAAACTAAATTAAAAAGAAGAATAACAAAAAGAAAAGTCTAAATAAATCCATGCTCTCCCATGATACAGTAGACGAGTGCAGCAATCCAGATTAGCCTCTCCTGTATTTAAGGGAGCTGAAGATGCTGACCAATCTTTTAGCCCGCCTGGCCCAGATGCCCTCCAGCAGCAGGAACTACAGCACCGGTAAATCAAAAGATAATTATGTTAGACCAACTAAAGATAATCTTAACAAAATATAACAAAATGATTAATGTATAAACTAAATGTGCGCACTTACACTTAGAAAACATTGCATCAATCAAACACAAATATATATTTTGTATGAAACAAAATCTGTGTGGTATCATTTATATGTGTATGTGCACTGTGAATGTAAAACATGTTAAAACAGAATAAATGAATCTAATGAAACTAATTGAGTGGAGGCAATTACCAGAACTGAGTTCAGCTGTGGCTGGAGGTGCACCCATCACAGTTGAATTTGGAGGATCAGAGGTTCTTTGTTCAAGGTCACTTTGTTCAAGATTTAAAGGACCATACCACCATTTTGCATGTTTGAGCCTACTATATTCAGTTTTCAGACATGTTATGTTACTGACAATCATTTCCCAAAGGATAAAACCGTATTTCAGCTTTCCTGATATTTTGCAAAATCTCTTAATCTTTCAAAATCAAATATTCAAGTGATACACCCACCTTAAAAATCCATGTTTCTCCTGCTAATAGTTACACAGCCTTATGAAGTCACGGTCCTTTAAATTTTTCCATAAACGCAGGTCTTCTTTTGGGACTATATTCCCTGGTGGAGGCATACTCCACGCTTTTTATTGCACCTAAACACTAAAATTACATAACTTCTAAAAAAAACCTGAATACACGTCTTGTTGGTGATGATGGATTACCTATCCCAAGAACGTTTACAGTATCAACAAGTTGATTTTAATAGCAGAATGAACTGAAACCAATGGAGGTCTGGAAGGTAGGAAAAACATTTTTAATTCACCGTTCCAGTAGTATGCTTTGGGAAATGATTGTCAGTAACATAACATGTATGAAAGTTGAATATATTCGGCTCAAACATGCAAAACCCAGAGCTGCAGGCTTAGAATAGGTTGTGGTGTCTGTCTTGGAATAGTTAATCCATCTTAATGAACTTTCTCAGCTGTTGTACATATCTTATGCTTGAAGTCGGCTCTGTGACACGTAGCATTGCCATGGCGTTCGGCTGCATGTACAGTAGGAAGGAAATCTGCATATTTTACCAGTGTAAAGCGTCTATATGGATGTGATTAATGTCATTACTGTAATGGCAATTTCTGCCAAAATAAGTCAGAATGTGTTTCTGCAGCTATGAATACTTCAGTGCTCGAGTGAATGTGCTTAGTTGCATCTGATCTCTGCTATCTGATGTCTTGTTGCTGTATGACCATCTCTAGACTCTAGATCAAATGTTCCTGACCAGGCCACAGACCGGCACCAAGGCCGTAGACCATGCATTGCCAGGCTAGAAGTCAACAAGAAAAAACTTGCACAGTCAAAGGTGCACAGAAAAATTAGCTAAATAATAGATCCTACATTTAAACTTCAGTTTTAATACAGTAGTTAAAAAAACAAAGTGTGTGTAGTGTGTTTTCTCATCACTCCGCCGGACACAACGAGAAGCTGTCAGTCACTCATCAGCAACAAAAGAAACACTCATCTTACTCTCCATCTTACTCTCCAACATCAGCCGTTGATGGAAACATCTGGTTTTGAGGAAACGAAAAGTGTTTCAATCAGTGAGCCTCCTCAATGAGCCTCCTCAGTGAGCCTCCTTGGTGAGCCTAATCATGGAGCTCCCTCAGTGAGTCTCCTCAGCAAGTTCCCTCAGTGAGCTTACTTAGCTTCCTCAATGAGCCTCCTCAGTGAGCCTCACTGACCTCAGGGAGCCTCCTCAATGTGCTCCCACAATGAGCATCCTCAGCGAGCTCCCTCTGTGAGCTTTCTTAAAGAGCTCCATCAATAAGCCTCCTCAGCAAGCTCACTCAATGAACCTCCTCAGTGAGCTTACACCATGGGCATCCTCAGGGAGCCTCGTCAGTAAGCCTCCTCAGCAAGCTGCCTCAGTGAGCCACCTCAGCAATCTCCCTCAATGAGCCTCCTCAGTGAGCCTCCTCAGTGTGCCTCCTCAGCAAGCCTCCTAAGCGAGCTTCCTCAGTGAGCTTCCTCAGTGAGCCTCCTCAGTCAGACTCCTCAGCGATCCACATCAGTGAGCCTCCACAGTGTGCCGCCTCAGTGAGCCTCCTCAGCAAGCTCCTTCAGTGAGCCTCCACAATGAGCCTCCTCAGCAAGCTCACTCCATTGGTGCGTTCTTATTGGATCGCTCCTCGGTCCTTGATCCTCACGTGACCCAGAAACCAATCTGGTCCGCCATCTTTCAGGTCATCCCAAAGCACTTATTTCTGTTCTGAGGATGGAGGAGCTTCATCTGGGAGACGTGTGAGGAAATGCAAGAGGCTCCTACAGGAAGTCTGTTACCTGACAGACACGCCCCTTTACTGGAAGTCTGTTTCTGATTGGACAGCTCTATTACAGCTGATCTGATGCAGCGACACACATCTTAATATGACCTCATGAGTTTCATCAAACATGTAAACAGAAGAATAACAGCAACATCTCAGGTGTAAGATGATTCTGATTATGGATGTTTAATTTAGTCTGATTGATCATCTGATTGAAATGACTAGATGTGTGTTCAGAGCAGCTCTGAGTGATAAAGAAACATAAATCAATAAAACACTCTTACATCGCCAGATTATATTGTCAGACTGTTCTGGACGTTTGTCAAAATGTTCATGTTAATTGTTACAGTAATAATCAGAATATTTCATTATTTTATTATCTTGTAGAAACTAAAACACAGCAGCTCCAAGCTGATCAGCTGTGTGACAAGTCATGTCTCTTCAGATGACGTTTGAGGAGTGAGGATGTTTCATGTCTCTTAAATAGTCGTTCCTCAAGCTTCATTTGTCCTCACTTCTTTTCCTCACATCTTTAGTGGGTGGGGCTAAGATGCAAGGAAAAGATGCAAGTGAAGGAAACATGGAAATGAAATAAGAACTTGGAATGCAGCACATGTACCTCCAAGCAGCAAATCTCTTCAGTGAGCCTCCCCAGCAAACTCCCTCATTGAGCCTCCTCAGTGAGCCTCCTCAGTGAGCTCCCTGAGCAAGCCTTCTCAGCAATCTCCCTCAGTGAGCCTCCTCAATGAACCTCCTCAGCAAGCTCCCTCACTGAGCTTCCTCAGTGAACTCCCTCAGTGAGCCTCCTCAGTTAACTTCCTCAGCTAGCACTCTCAGCAAGCTCACTCCATGGGCCTCCTCAGTGAGCCTCCTCAGCGAGCCTCCTCAGCAAGCTAACTCAGTGAGCCTCCTCAGCAAGCTCCCTGAGAAAGCCTTCTCAGCGATTTCCCTCAATGAGCCTCCTCAGCGAGCCTCCTCAGTGAGCTTCCTCAGCGAGCCTCCTCAGTCAGACTCCTCACCAATCTACATCAGTGAGCCTCCTCAGTGAGCTCCCTCACTGAACCTCCTCAGTGAGCTCCTTTGGTAAGCCTCCACAATGACCCTTCTCAGCAAGCTCAGACCATGTACCTCTGCGCAGCAAGTCTCCTCAGTGAGCCTCCCCAGCAAACTCCCTCATTTAGACTCCTCAGTGAGCCTCCTCAGTGAGCTCCCTCAGCGAGCTCCCCAGCAAGGTTCCTCAATGAGCCTCCTCACTAAGCCTCCTCAGTGACCTCCTTCACCTAGCCTCCTCAGAGAGCACCTTCAGTGAGCCTCCACAATGTTCATCCTCAGTGAGCTCACTCATGTACCTCCACAGCAAGTCTCGTCAGTTAACCTCCTCAGTGAGCTCCCTCACTGAGCCTCCTCAGTGAGCTCCCTCAGTGAGCCTCCGCATCAATATCAATCAGTGAATCTCCTCAGCAAGCTCCATCACTGAGTCTCCTCAGCACGCTCCCTCGGTGAACCTCCACAGAGAGCTCCTTTAGTGAGCCTCCACTATGAGCCTCCTCAGCGAGCTCACTCCATGTACCTCCACAGCAAGTCTCCTCAGTGAACCTCCTCAGCTAGCTCACTCAGTGAGCCTCCTCAGTGAGCTCCCTCAGCGAGCCTACTCAGTGAAACTTCTCAGCAAACTCCCTCAAATCAACCTCCTCAGTGAGCCTCCTCAGCAAGCTCCCTCACTGAGCTTCCTCAGCAAGCTCCTTCAGTGAGCCTAGACAATGAGCCTCCTCAGCGAGCTCCCTCACTGAGCCTCCTCAGCAAGCCTCCTGAGCAAGCTCCCTCAGTGAGCCTCCCAAAGAGCCTCCTCAGCTCACTTGCTCGGTGAGCCTCCTCAGCAAGCTAACTCAGTGAATCTCCTCAGCAAGCTCCATCACTGAGCCTCCTCAGCAAGCCCTCTCAATGAGTCTCCTCAGACAGCTCGTTCAATGTTCCACCACAATGAGCCTCCTCAGCAAGCTCACTCCATGTACCTCTGCAGCAAGCCTCCTCAGCAAGCTCCATCACTAAGCCTCCTCAATGAGCCTCCTCAGTGAGCTCCCTGACTGAGCCTCCTCAGCAAGTTCCTTCAGTAAGACTAGACAATGAGCCTACTCAGTGAGCTCCCTCAATGAGCCTCCTCAGTAAGCCCCATGAGCAAGGTCCCTCAGTGAGCCGTCTCCTCAGAGAGCCTCCTCAATGAGCCTCCTCAGTGAGCTCCCTCAATGAGACTCGTCAGTGAGCCTCCTCAGTGAGCCTCCTCAGCAAGCTCACTTATGAATCTCCTCAGCAAGGTCCATCACTGAGCCTCCTCAGCAAGCTCCCTCAGTGAGTCTCTTCAGACAGCTCCTTCAGTGAGCCTCCACAATGAGCCTCCTCAGTGAGCTCCCTCAGTGAGACTTCTCAGCAAGCCTCCTCAGTGAGCCTTCTCAGTGAGCTTACTCACTGAAACTCCTCAGCAAGCTCCACCACTGAGCCTCCTCAGCGAGCTCTGTCAGTGAGTCTCCTCAGAAAGCTCCTTCAATGAACATCCTCAATGAGCCTCCTCAGTGAGCTCACTCCATGTACCTCCACAGCAAGTCTCCTCAATGAGCCTCCTCAGCGAGCTCACTCNTCAGTGAGCTCACTCCATGTACCTCCACAGCAAGTCTCCTCAATGAGCCTCCTCAGCGAGCTCACTCAATGAACCTCCTCAGCGAGCTTCCTCATTGAGCCTCCTCAGCAAGCTCACTCAGTGAACCCCCTAAACAAGCTCCATCACTGGGTATCCTCACTGAACTCTCTCAGTGACCTTCCTCAGTGAGCCTCCTCAGTGAGCCTCCTTAATAAGATCACTCAGTAAGCCTCCTCAGTGAGCCTCCTCAGTGAGCCTTGTCAGGAAGGTCAATCAGTGAACTCCGAAGCAAACTCCTTCACTGAGCCTCCTCAGGAAGATCCTTCAATGAGCCTCCTCAGCGAGCTCCCTCACTGAGCCTCCTCAGCAAGCTCCCTCAATGAGCCTCCTCAGTGTGCCTCCTCAGCAAGCCTCCTGAGCAAGCTCCCTCAGTGAACCTCCCAAAGAGCCTCCTCAGCTCACTTGCTCAGTGAGCCTCCTCAGCAAGCCTCCTCAGTAAGCTAACTCAGTGAATCTCCTCAGCAAGTTCCATCACTGGGCCTCTTCAGCGAACTCTCTCAGTGAGTCTCCTCAGACAGCTCCTTCAATGTTCCTCCAAAATGAGCCTCCTCAGCGAGCTCACTCCATGTACCTCCGCAGCAAGTCTGCTCAGTAAGCCTCCTCAGTGAGCCAACTCCATGGGTCTCCTCAGTGAGCCTCTTCGGAGAGCTTCCTCAGTGAGCTCCCTCAGCGAGCTTCCTCAATGAGCCTCCTCAGTGAGCCTCACCGGCCTCAGTGAGCCTCCTCAATGTGCTCTCTCAATAAGCCTCCTCACTAAGCCTCCTCAGTGAGCTCCATCAATGAGCCTCCTTAGCGAGCTCCCCCAGTGAGCCGCCTCAGAGAACTGCTTCAGTGAGCCTCCACAATGACCCTCCTCAGCGAGCTCCCTGACTGAGCCTCCTCAGTGAGCTCCCTCAGTGAGCCTCCTCAGCAAGCCTCCTCCATGAACGTCCTCAATAATCTCCCTCAGCGAGCTCCCTGAATGAACTTCCTCAGTCAGCCTCTTCTGCAAGCTCCCTCAATGAGCCTCCTCAGGGAGCATCTACAACGAGCTTCCTTATTGTGCCTCCTAAATGAGCCTCCTCAGCAAGCCTCCTCAATGAGCATCCTCAGTTTACTCCCTCAGTCAGCCTCCTCAGCGAGCCTCCTCAGCAAGCTCCCTCAGTGAGCATCCTCACTGTGCTCCCTCAGCGAACCTTCTCATCAATCTCCCTCAATGAGCCTCCTCAGTGAGCCTCCTCAGTGAGACTCCTCAGCGAGTCTCTTTAATGAGCTTCCTCAGCTAGCCTTTTATCACATTCCCTCTTCTCTCTTCCATCTACCTTTATTTTCCAATTTTTTTTTTTTTTTTTTTTTTTTTTGCGCAGTGTGTGATGGTCTATATTGTGCTGTCTGGTGTCCATTTCTGTAAACTACTTTTACAGTTGCATTGTGGGATACTTTGAGTGTATTATATAGGGTATAGAAATTCTTATTAAGCATTCTAACACCACTACAAAATGGTGAACACACTATATAGTGCACTATATAGGGAGTAGGGAGTGATTTCAGACGCAGCCTAAGTTATTCGTAATTGTGAGACTTCCTGTCTGTGTGTTATGAAGGTCAGCCCACATGTGATGATTTAGTGCAAAAATCTGTTAGAAAGGATTTTCTAACTCTTCTTATCATCGTACATTTATAGATGGCAACATTTGTTTACAGATGTCAACCTAACTGTACAGCATAGTTACAGATACAGAAGTGCAGAAGAAAAGACTGGTAATGAACATGTTGATAGTGATAGCGAACATGTTGATCACGAACATGTTGATGGTGGTAATTAACATGTTGGTAGTGAATGTGTTGATAGTGAACATGTTGTTAATGATAGTGACCATGTTGGTAGTGAATGTTTTGACAGTGATAGTGAACATGTTTATAGTGATAGTGAACATGTTGATCATGATAGTGAACATATTGGTGGTTAATGTGTTTATAGTGATAGTGAACATATTGCTAATGATAGTGAACATGTTGGTAGGGAATGTGTTGATAGTGATAGTGAACTTGTTTATTGTGACAGTGAAGTTGATAATGATAATGAACATGATAGTGATAGTGAACGTGTTGATAGTGAATGTGTTGATAGTGAACATGTTGGTAGTGAATGTGTGGATAGTGATAGTGAACATGTTTATCGTGACAGTGAAGTTGATAATGATAATGAACATGTTGATAGTGAACATGATAGTGATATTGAATGTGTTGATAGTTAACATGTTGGTAGTGAATGTGTTGATAGTGAACATGTTGATAGTAAACATGTTGGTAGTGAACGTGTTGATAGTGAACATGATAGTGATATTGAATGTGTTGATAGTTAACATGTTGGTAGTGAATGTGTTGATAGTGAACATGTTGATAGTAAACATGTTGGTAGTGAACGTGTTGATAGTGAACATGATAGTGATAGTGAACATGTTGATAGTGAACATGTTGGTAGTGAACATGTTGATAGTGAACATATTGGTAGTGAATGTGTTGGTAGTGAATGTGTTGATAGTGATAGTGAACGTGTTTATCGTGACAGTGAAGTTGAGAATGATAATGAACATGTTGATAGTGAACATGATAGTGATAGTGAATGTGTTGATAGTGAACATGTTGGTAGTGAACATGTTGATAGTAAACATGTTGGTAGTGAACGTGTTGATAGTGAACATGATAGTGATAGTGAACGTGTTGATAGTGAACATGTTGATATTGAATGTGTTGATAGTGAACATATTGGTAGTGAACATTTTGATAGTGAACTTGTTGGTAGTGAACATGTTGGGAGTGAATGTGTTGGTAGTGAACATGATAGTGATAGTGAACGTGTTGATAGTGAACATGTTGATATTGAATGTGTTGATAGTGAACATATTGGTAGTGAATATGTTGGTAGTGAACATTTTGATAGTGAACTTGTTGGTAGTGAACATGTTGGGAGTGAATGTGTTGGTAGTGAACATGTTGGTAGTGATTGTGTAGATAGTGAACGTGTTGATAGTGCACGTGTTGATAGTGAACATGTTGGTAGTGAATGTGTAGATAGTGAACATTCAAAATACACAACATAATTCAGACTTTTCACAGTCATCTCCTATCAGTGTTAAGTTTGGTGGATGGGTTGCAACACTGGAACATGGGGGATGGGAAGCATGGCACAGGGAGGGGNGGGGGGGGGGGGGGGGGGGCAGTAACTGCAGCAAGCACTTTCACTAGCTTGCAAAAACTCTGTGCAGCAATATGGTGTCTCTATATGACTATATTAAAAGAGCAGATGATCGAAAAATGTAAATCAGAGAGTACGTCATCATGACCCAACCTTGACCAGCCTGTACTTTGTCAGACAAGCCGGCAAGCTGGGCCACACTATGTTTAGCCACTAAGGAGGTAAAGGACCANACACACACACACACACACACACACACACACACACACACACACACCACATACACAAACACATGCACGCATGCACGCACACAAACACAGAGTACACACACATACACACGGTACACACAAAATACACAACAGAGACAGGAAAAGTCAGACTGCAGAAATGTCTTCCACATTGCATTAGGTGTTCAGGTCATTGTGTGGCATGTGTGTGTGAGCGTGTGTGTGAGTGTGTGTGTCACTATGCGTGTTGTGTGTCTACTTTTGCATATATGCATGATATGACTTGAGAAGCTCCACACTGCGTCCTTATGGACTCTCAAGCTTCTGTGAAAGCGTTAAGGGAGTTCTCCAGTNAGAAGCTCCACACTGCGTCCTTATGGACTCTCAAGCTTCTGTGAAAGCGTTAAGGGAGTTCTCCAGTTTGTGGCTCCCTGAGCTGCACGGGAATGACAGCTGGAACAGACGGAGATGTAGAAAACAGAGACAGACAGAGAGAGAGAGAGAGAGAGAGAGAGAGAGAGAGAGAGAGGCAGATGAAGGAGGAAATAAAGCCTCTGCATAGGAGAAGAAGAATATGCGGAGTTAATAACCTGAATAAATGTATTAGCTTGTTTGTGTGTGCTTGTGCATATGAGTACGCTAACAAAACATTTTCATCAGGTTTTGTGCTGCATCGCAGACTCTCTTCACCCCACGAGTGGCTCCTCAGAGAGATGTGCTGCTGATAACTTACAGATTCAGGAAATTAATATTTGGCGAGGAGCGCGGCGTGCTCACACTCATCTGCTCACACAGGTAGACTTTAGTTTTTGTTGAAAGGTGTCTGTTCTCTGCATTCATATCAAATCATCATTACTGAAGAGACATGGACATGTAGATTACGTAGACAGCTGAAGGGCCATGCTTTTAGAATTCTAAAGTTTCTAAGTTCAAATAAATGCTATTTTTGAAGTAGTTCTTATGGTTTACATGGGTTTAATTATTGTGGACAGAAATAATTAGTTATTTTGTAAAATGTGTTTAAAGGAGCATCATTTGCATGTTTGAGTCCAATAAGTACAACCTGCATACACATTACATTGCTACCATTTTCCAAACATACATTTCCCACAAAAGGCCTTTGTGAACGTACAGATGGTGTATGAATGAGTATAAATGAGTTTGTACATCAGTTGCTCTTTAGAGATGGAGACTTCTGATTGGTTAACCAGGAATACAAATGTGTCAGACAGAAATGGAGTGGAGTCAGGAATAGGTTAACCTGAGTTCAGAAGCAGGAACTATGCCTTAATTAATCACCTGTACTTCTCCTTATACCAGGTTCATTCACCCACNCCCACCACCTCCCATCCATCTAATCCATCCCATTCCATCCCAGGGGACCTACCAGAAAAAGCATTTCACTATTGTTACACTTGTACACGACCAATAAAGCTTTGAAACTTGAAACTTTACCCTACTTAAAGGCTAATTTCCATGTATGTGAGACTCCGTGTGATGTAAATTGCATCATCTGTTTAGGTCAGAGGGTGTACGCATAGGCCTCTGTGCAGATATCCACGTACCTCCAATTTTGTCACCATGCTAGTTTATGCTATGCTACGCTATGCTAGTGATACTATTGTAAATGCTGTATTGGTGGGAGGGGCCTTTATTTACCTCAACTGCAGAGAGAACCCGGCCAGTATAGGAGACAGGCTTTTATTAGAGACAGNAAAAAAAAAAAAAAAAAAACACCGTCACAAGGAGAAGATGTCAGTGTGAACACGCCTCCAGCAGCTTTTAGAAAGCTTCATTTTCAGCCACTTTTCCTGGTTTGTGGTGACAGCGGCTCCACGTTTGCGGCTTTGTTTCGCGTTGAGGCGGTCGTGTCTTCTGGCTGGAGGGACGACGGCTGGAGAGGTTTT
>VXCM01002838.1:0-38886 GCA_014773175.1 Lucifuga dentata | reverse complement strand
TATAGTAAGACTATAGTAAGTGTATACTAAGACTATAGTATAGTAAGGCTACAGTAAGTGTATAATAAGATTATATAGTAAATGTATAGTAAGGCTATAGTAAGTGTCTAATAAGACTTTATAGTAAATGTATAGGGTAGACTCTAGTAAGTGTATAGTAAGGCTATAGTAAGTGTGTAGTAAGACTATAGTATAGTAAGGCTACAGTAAGTGTCTAGTAAGGCTATAGTAAGTGTCTAGTAAGAATATATAGTAAATGTATAGTAAGACTCTAGTAAGTGTGTAGTAAGACTATATGTATAGTAAGACTATAGTAAGTGTATCGTAAGGCTATAGTAAGTGTATAGGAAGGCTATACAGTAAATGTATAGGAAGACTATAGTAAGTGTATAGTAAGATTATAGTAAGTGTATACTAAGTGCATAGTAAGAATATAGTATANCTATAGTATAGTAAGGTTACAGTAAGTGTATAATAAGGCTATAGTAAGTGTCTAGTAAGGCTATAGTAAGGCTTCAGTAAGTGTCTAGTAAGACTATATAGTAAATGTATAGTAAGACTCTAGTAAGTGTATAGTAAGGCTATAGTAAGGCTTCAGTAAGTGTCTAGTAAGACTATATAGTTAATGTATAGTAAGGCTATAGTAAGTGTAAAGTGTATAGTAAGACTATAGTAAGTGTCTAGTAAGACTATATAGTAAATGTATAGTAAGGCTATAGTAAGTGTAAAGTGTATACTAAGACTATAGTAAGTGTATAGTAAGACTATAGTAAATGTATAGTAAGTGTATAGTACGGCTATAGTAAGATTATAGTAAGCGTAGTAAGGCTATAGTAAGTGTAAAGTGTATAGTAAAACTATAGTAAGTGTATAGTAAGGCTGTAGTAAGTGTTTAGTAAGACTATACAGTAAATGTATAGTAAGACTATAGTAATTGTATATTAAGGCTATAGTAAGTGTATAGTAAGTGTATACTAAGTGCATAGTAAGAGTATAGCATAGTTAGGCTATAGTAAGACTATAGTAATTGTATACTAAGACTATAGTATAGTAAGGCTACAGTAAGTGTANGGCTATAGTAAGACTATAGTAATTGTATACTAAGACTATAGTATAGTAAGGCTACAGTAAGTGTATATTAAGACTATATAGTAAATGTATAGTAAGACTATAGTAAGTGTAGTAAGACTATAGTAAGGCTATACTAAGTGTAAAGTGTATAGTAAGACTATATTAAATGTATAGTAAGGCTATAGTAAGTGTATACTAAGGCTACAGTAAGTGTNTATAGTAAGACTATATTAAATGTATAGTAAGGCTATAGTAAGTGTATACTAAGGCTACAGTAAGTGTATAGTAAGGCTATAGTAAGTGTATTGTAAGACTATGCTATAAGTGCATAGTAAGGCTATAGTAAGACTATAGACTATTGTATATAGTAAATGTATAGTAAGCTATAGTAAGTGTCTAGTAAGACTATATAGTAAGACTCTAGTAAGTGTATAGTAAGGATATAGTAAGTGGGTAGTAATACTGTATGTGTAGTAAGACTATATAGTAAATGTATAGTAAGTGTATAGTACGGCTATAGTAAGATTATAGTAAGCGTAGTAAGGCTATAGTAAGTGTAAAGTGTATAGTAAGACTATAGTAAGTGTATACTAAGTGCATAGTAAGAGTATAGTATAGTAAGGCTACAGTAAGTGTATAGTAAGGCTATAGTAAGACTATAATAAATGTGTAGTAAGACTATAGTAAATGTATACCAAGACTATGCTATAGTAAGTGCATAGTAAGTCTATAGTATAGTAAGGCAATAGTAAGACTATAGACTATTGTATATAGTAAATGTATAGTACGACAATAGTAAGTGAATAGCAATAATATAGTAAGTGTGTAGTAAGACTATAGAAACTGTGTAGTGTAGTGTCACGACCCTGTGGTCATATTTACTTATGTCTGTATATGTCGTTGTGTTTGTGTCTGTTTGTCTTTCATTTTGTGCTGTCTCTCTTCCACACTGGCCTGGTGCGGGATGTACCTGTGCGTCTGTGTATGTGTGTCAGTGTGTGCGTGCAAGTACGTTCCTGAGTGGAAGAGCGTGTTGTGCGTGGATTGGTTCCTCAAGCCCACGCTTGAAGGACATCTCCTGCATGGATTGGCTGATGAAGATCTTGCTGGGATTCAAAAAAGCCCCAACTGACAGCTCCTCGATGTCGGAGTTTCCCTGCCTCGTCCGCTCCCAACCAATGCCACTCTGTGTCTTGTGTTTCTGTTATTTTGTCTATCATTCTCATTCGGTTTGTAGCGCTAACACTCGGTGATCCTAGGGAGGATGCTTTGTGTTTAGGTCCATTCAGACGTTTTGTGCCAGGCTAATTTGTGTTTGCTGTTAACCCAGATCGTTCTGCTAGCTGCAGTTCTGTCATTATTCCTATTCAATGTGTAGCGGTGGCTACTTTGTGTGTTCTGTTAACCCAGTTTTCGTATGCTAGCTTTTCTGTTCTGTGTGTATTTGTATTATTTACGTATTCTGTCTGTATATATTTGTAAATAAAAGTTGTTATTATTTTATGGAAATACACTTTGTTTTGGCCTTTCTTGGGAGCGGGTGTGGTGCATGTTGCGCCCAGTTCCCTTGGCAGGTCGTAACAGTAGCAAATGTATAGTAAGGCTATATTAAGTGTGTAGTAAGAATATAGTACATGTGGAGTAAGACAATAGTAAGTGTATAGTAAGACTATAGTGACAATAAGACTATAGTAAATGTATAATAAGGCTATAGTAAGTGTATATTAAGACTATAGAAAGTGTGTAGTAAGAGTATACTAAATGTATAGTAAGACTATAATAAGTGTATAGTCTTACTATACACTTACTCTAGTAAGTGTATAGTGAGACAATAGTAAGTGTATACTAAGACTATAGTAAGTGTGTAGTAAGACTCTAGTAAGTGTATAGTATAGTAAGGCTATAGTAAGTGTATAGTAAGTGCACAGTAAGACTATAGTATATTAAGGCTATAGTAAGTGTATAGTAAGACTATAGTAAATGTATAGTAAGACTATATAGTAAGTGTGTAGTAAGACTCTAGTAAGTGTATAGTAAGGCTATAGTAAGTGTGTAGTAGGACTATACTAAGTGTATACTAAGTCCATAGTAAGAGTATAGTATAGTAAGGCTATAATAAGTGCACAGTAAGACTATAGTATATTAAGGCTATAGTAAATGTATAGTAAGCCTATAATAAGTGTGTAGTAATCCTATAGTAAGTGTATAGTAAGACTAAAGTGACAATAAGACTATAGTAAATGTATACCAAGAATACCAAGACTATAGTAAGTGTGTAGTAAGACTATTGTGACAGTAAGACTATAGTAAATGTACTAAGACTGAAACTGAGACTATTCTTAGGATTTGACGTCTTGTTTTGTCCAGCAGGTATAATAAATTCAATGAATATTCGATAAAGCCGTGCTTTCCTGAAGTTTAAGGAAATGTAGTTATTGGAGGAGACTGGCCAATTAGAAATTAGCAGCTTCGGGTCTCTCTGATTGGCTGATAATTGTGGCACAGTCATAATGCTATGCCAAACTGAGTAAGCATAATGTCAAACCTGAGCGCGCAGAGAACAGAGATGTTGAGAGAGCAGCAGCGACACTGATAGTGTGTTAAGTTATGAGAGCGCACGTTGTAGTATTTTTTTTTTAACACAAAATATATTTTTGTTTGCTCAAATTAAATTATGTGCGTGCAAAATTTTATTTTCTTTGCTCNACACAAAATATATTTTTGTTTGCTCAAATTAAATTATGTGCGTGCAAAATTTTATTTTCTTTGCTCAGAATGTGAGACTGCTCGCTCAAAATATGGCACAAATCTAATTCCATACTAACAGTATTATTGAAGCGTCACTCCTTCAGCGCTGTACACATCGCACGACGCCCTCTTTCCCTTCTGAAACAACTATTTGACTGCTCTGCTGGTGTCAGCTACTCTTGTCCTTCAAGCTGATCAGGACCTGCTTTCGCCGCGCGTGAAGACAGCCGATGTCACTGGGCGGCCGGGCCGGAGTGGCAGCTCCTCTCCGTGGGCTCCTGACAGGCCTGCGGAGCCTCATGATGGATGAGCACTGTCCATTAGCTGGCCTCACCTCTGACCAGCGCCAGACTACAGCTGACGCCTGCTAGACTCCCCCCTCAGCTCAGCGCTCCACACCCCGCTAACCTCTCACTCAGCCAGAGAGCTGCTGGAATGAAGCCATCACAGCACCAAAGGGAAACACACAGTTGGTCGTGAGAAGAGGAGAGGAAAAATGAGGTGTAGAAGAGGAGTTTTTTTCCTCCTTTATCTTATCTTTGACAGCGACGGCATTGTCAAAAGATGAAAGACTGCTTCTCTGGCCTGTTGGAGCCGAGCTGGTGTCGTTGCCATTAAGCTAACCTTCAACACTTACTTTGTTAAAAGATCTAATAAGGCTCTTGAAAGCTGAATTCATAATACTTAAGATGAGGAATGGTGCCAACCATTTCCCTTTTGATGTCAGTGGAGCTGGCAGGAATGTCTGATCAATGTACCATTTCATTTACCAACTTCTGCCGATGTGAAATGCCAGAAATAAGCAACTACTGGAACTGAGTGCAAAAGTCGCTCAATTTTCTTCTACTGAGATTGTGTTTAAAATGTAGACTTATACCAGATGCAAGATCTGTGTTCATGAGATGATTTCTTTTTGTACCATAAACCTTCTAAACCATAAACCTGAGCTTTTCAGGTTTTTTTTGTTTTGTTTTTTTTTTCCCCCAATCAGAAGCAACATATAACTAGATACCACCAGAATGATATAAAACAGGATTTGATATAATAATGAAATACTAGAATAAAATTCATTATCTTTCCCTCAAATTACTTAATTTCATTCTATTATTTTATTACTATTATACTGTGTTCTGCTCTTAATTTTGCCATGATTGAGCAGCTGATGGAGCTTTTCTCTGTTCATTTTGACCTGGAGTTTGTCTGCACGTGACAGCAGCTACAACCAGCAAAGAAGCAAAAGATAAGATGTTATTTGCAAAGAAACTGTCGACATATTTTTGTAAAAACAATACTCTGATTTTTGTTCCTCCTGCAATTAAGGCAGAAAATGCAGAGCCATGCACATGGATAGAATAAATGGGATTTTGTCATTTGCCGAATACTGTATGCATGGCGTATGCATACGACGCAAGGCGATGAAATGCACGCGCCAATTGTAAGACAGCAGTTTACATGCTTGAGTAAATTGAGTTTTAATGTGCATCTAAATGTGCTCATGATGATCTTCCATGTTCACAAAGCAACCTTCATTCTGTGTTTATTTCCTTCAAAAGTCTCTCTGCTCCATCTTTTCAGCTTGGGTAACTTACGTTTTGCACTTCTTTCCCTCATCCTACTTTTTAACAGCGGGACACCATGCAGTTATTACCCAGAGAGTCCTGCATTTCTGTATTTCTTTTTGAAATCCTAACTCTGAAGAAAAGAAGGTAAAATTTTGAAACATGATAATCAGCAGAATAGATATTGAAAACTATTTTTGGGAGTTTTTCCTTGTCGTCTTAGACTGGGTCAGGAACCACTAAGGTGTGTGTCTGTAATGCCCTTTGAAACCTTGTATGTGATCCTGGGATATACAAATAAATTTGACTTGACTTGATACGGCGAGTGTGCGGCACGTTTGAGAACTCACTGCGCTCATCAGGGAGTCGAGCACACTGACGGCGAAGGCGGTGCCGCAGGCGAAGGGCTGAGTGAGGTACAGCTCTGTGTCTGGGTCGTCGTCATCATCTTGGTCCAGGAACTGAACATTTGAGTCATTTACTGAAGAAAGGAAACACAAGTGAGTCAGAATCAAGCGGCCATGAGACCGAAGGAGCCAAACAATCACCAACACACCTGAGAGTTTATCAATATATGTACTCGACTGCTCAAAAGTTTGGAATCACTGGTGATTTTCACACAGATCAATGTTTCCAGTAATGTAAAACTAGTTTTGTTTCATATGTATAAAATGATTCTGCTATATCTGTTAGTATTTTGCACCTNAAAACTAGTTTTGTTTCATATGTATAAAATGATTCTGCTATATCTGTTAGTATTTTGCACCTACAGGTTTAAAATAATTTGAAAGAAGCTGTAAAAAAAGACATTTTACAACTGTCCAGAATCATGACATGAGTTGTAGATGATTCCAAATTCATGAAGCTGTATGGTTCCAGAGATTATTAGGAAATTCTGGATTACTCCCTGATGCTCTAGAAACTGATGCCTCGTAAAGCAGAGATTAAATCTCACGGTGGAAACTTTGATGAGAAATCACTAAAATAGTGTTATTTATCANAGCAGAGATTAAATCTCACGGTGGAAACTTTGATGAGAAATCACTAAAATAGTGTTATTTATCATTTCAAAACTAAAAAACTAAATAAAACATCTTAAATCTTAAAATAGATTTTGGTGTTCATTTCATATAATTAAAAAAATACTATTATTGGATAAAATAGCAAGAACTACTTAAATGACAAGTGATTCTAAACTTTTGAGCGGTAGTGTATGCTTCATTTATTTTTAACTGACTACAGTAATTTAACAGACAACTCTCAGGAAAATGGCTGATGATAATGTTTGTAATATAATGTAATGTTACATTATATTAAGTTTTTATGCTTTGCAGGTTTTTACAGCTGTATTTTAATGTGTTAATCAAAAATTAGTATTTTTTTCAATCAGCTTAAAATACAGTTGATTTACCTTTCAAAAGACTGAAATATAACCTAAAAAAGCATAAAAGTTATACCTATCTGTAACTGTTTGAGTGGTGGAAAAAAAAATAGTTTTTGGAAAATTTTGTACTGTTTTGAATATTCAATCTACATTCCATTACATGCAGAGTGCATTTCATCCATCTGAAAGACAAATCATAACTTAAAGAGAAATATATTCACATATTGTCCATACACAGCATTAACCATTGTCGAAGTCTCCATACATGTATTCTGCACTAGTACCTCATAGCTACTGTAATTTGTTGTTAAATTACTGCAGTACAAAACTAAACATATAAACATACACACGCAAACAAGTTCTCAATTACGAGACAGTGGCCATTTTACAGATTGTGGAGCCTAAATATGAATATTTTACTCAAGATGAAAAACAGCATGTATACGTAATCATGGATGTATTCATGAGTGCAGTAAAAGTGAGACTTCAACAATGGCTACAAAGTCATATCAGTAAAGTCATGCACTTCAAAAAGTCATGCTATGCATTTCAGAATCCCCTTTGATGGATGTTTTTGTCACATCATCACTTTTTAAAGGAGCATACTGGTGATTTTGCATGTTTGAGCCCAATCCGCACACTTGTTGCGTTACTGCCAACCAGCTGAACATCAACTTGTAGAGACTTGAAACATAGTTGAGATGAAGTAATCCATCACAGCGAATCAAATGCCATTCTTGTTTTTTGTCCAAGTCACTTAATTTAACTGGTCCAACACGGAGCTGCACAGAAGAAAATGTACGTCTCCGCCAGGGAATATAGTCCCAAGAGAAGACAGCTTTTACTGAGAAATTACAAACTACCGTGCTTTCTACATTTGGATGTACATGTTAGCAGGCAAAACACTGAATTTTAAAGTGGGTGTATCACCTGAACTTGTTGTTTTGGAAAATGGTTATCAGTAATGTAAAGTGTATGCAGGCAGTATTTATTGGGCTGAAACATGCAAAATCACTGGTGTGGTCCTTTAACATATGCAACTCAAATATTTACCCGTGCCCTGAAAATCAAATTAATGTCAGCACATGTTTCTGTATCATGATTAATAATAAAAAATAAATAAATCACATATTAAAAGAAACAGAAAACAAAAACAGCAGGTAGCAGAATAATCTAATCTATGTTCCCTATAGCGCCCGTCACTTTTCTTTACATTCTATTTCCTTTTCTCACAGCATCGGGCAGTGAAAGGATCTGAGAACCAGCATTGTTTGAGAAAGAGAATCATACAAGTTTTTATTTGACGGCTCCAATATCTTCTTCAGATATATGGTCTGGAGCAGAGAAAAAGCAATAGGAAAATAAATAAAGTAAATAAACGGCTTAAAAGATGGTTTGATGTCAAGTTTTTTTGGTAGTTTTTGGGTTTTTAAATCTGATTTCTTCCCAGGCTTCCTGTGCGTTGTGGTAAAGAAATGTCAGTCAAAGAGACAAGGGGCTGAAGCAAAAGGGCCTGGGCCAAAGGATGGACGGGGAGGGGGGTGCATGTGAAGGAGGAGAGGAATGAGGGGCATGAAAACAGCCACAAAGACAGAACGAGCATGATCAAAGGTCTGGCGATGCTCTGCAAACGCAACTGGAGGGGGGAAAAAAAGGGAAAAAAAATCATTAAAAAGGGGCCAAAACAAAACAAGGCAGTCAATTTCAACCAGAATGAAGAATAAAAATGTGTTCAAAGTGAAGACATGAGAGCAGCGAGGGCCTTGACTGCAGCCAGATAAATCAAGACAAGCTGATGAGCCAAGGAACGGACGGCAGCAGAGGACAAAGGCTCGGCTTACCCAGCTCTGTTATCATTTGTATGTTGGTTCCACTTTTTTTTTCCTGACTGAGTGGAACCAATGGCAGTAGTTTGCCAGGTTTAGCTAATGGTGATGAGACAATGCAGAGAGGAGGAGAAATGATGCAGTTATTGAAACAGTTGCAACAAAGGCATGGATGCTGTCTCAGAATTGCTGTGAGACGTTCACGGATAATCTAAAAGCAAAGTGCCGTGGATTACAGCACACTGTAGTTCCAAAGCTACAACCATCACAAGGCTACGGATAAAGTATAGCATGGTAAGATAGTAAAAGGGATAAAGACGGCCTTATCTACATGTTTCTACTCCTTCCTTTCCATGGAGGAGGCGATGGACACGATATTGCATCTGGTGTTGCTGTTGTGAAATTCGTTAGCAAACAGACCCACAACACAGCTTCTACTGGGTAAACTTCAGATAACCAATGACTGCAGCATAGATAGCATCTAGTTTTGATGACTGTATGCAGCCAGGACTCTAATGGGGGAACTTCTCTGCAGGTAATGGCTGGCCCTGTTACAAGTAACATTAGGTATCTCCTTTCTCTTTCTGGCCTTTTCTTAGCTAGCTTCATGCTCCATTGCTCCCTAATTGGGTCAGGGGAGACGGAGTAGCCAGTCTCTGGTGCTTTTGTAGGGCCCTCAGAGATCTGAAAGTTTCATGAGTCCCCCATACCACTGGGAATACAGCCACCGCCACTGTTATTAATAAATGGACCCATTTTGCAACCATGGCACTTTTTTTTTTCTCCCTCCACCCTTTCAGCCTCTTGCTCTTTCCTTTTCCCTCTCCCTCACCCTCTCCATCAGGCTTTCTCTTGTGCATTAGTGGACAAATTTCAGGATATGTAACTATAGTCCTAAAAAAAATCCTCAAAAACATCCTCAAGTTACACCATTCTGTACCACCGTCAGAGCTCATCATTACTAATCTCTCCTATCTGACAAAAGTTAGCCAAAAATTAGCCAAAAATTCACATATGAATATGGCTTGAGCTGCGCAAAGCAACCGACACAATGAAAGTGATGAAAAATTCCACACCAAGCATTCCTAAGTACACTTGAATGGGTTGGAACTTTTGGTATTAGCATGATGTTAAAGTCTCATATATGTAGCTTCTGTGTATTTCTGCAAACGAACAATGAGTTGATCTGAAGTTACTGATGGCATGCAGCATCTGTAGAAATGTCAATGGATGTCTAACGGCGGTAGTTTGGCAATTCAAGGCAACTGAACTTGCCACTCATCCAAGAACCTTCTCGAAGAAGATACTTGGACGAGTGGCGAAATGTCTTCAAAGACTAAACAGCAAGTCCAGTTGCTTTTAGCTAATACGGCTCCGTAACATCTGTAGAGGCGGATAGAGATGGTTTTACCTAGTTCTGTGATTATGGGGATGTTGGATCCTGTGGTGACGGAAGCCTGTCGCACGAAGCCATGCACTGGACTGCTGTCTGGAGATGACCTATCCATTCCAGGAGGCGTGAAACCTGAACACCACATCAAAAAAAAGAGGTCAGGAATAGATCTAAGATTACGAAAAATACAATCCAAACCAAAAATGCACGTCTCTCGTGTTTTTACCTGCACTGATATCATAAGTGAGTGGATGTGACCTGGAATTCTGCGTCAGTGCCATTATACATAGTGCACATCAACTCACTCAGCATGGAGTTGTTGATGTGTGCTTTTTGTGTCATTCAGAAAGTGTGGATTGACAGAAAAAAGGATTGAAGAGCAGGAGAAGGAGGAGGGTAAGCGGAAGGCACCTGCCTACAAATTGCAATGCGGGTGCTGTGCTTTTAGGGGTCAGCTAAGACATATTTAGCATGCACAGCCTTCCATCAACGGGCAGGTATAAATTTTATATGTTGTTCATTTTGTTACGATAAAATTGGTGAAGTGGATCCTGAAAACCTTTTATCGAGAGTGGCGTGGTTCAGAGGCATGAAATACAAGCGCAGGTGACAACGGTATGAATTCACATGACTTCACATTTTTGCATTTCCTCAAAGTGACAAGTAAACACCTTAAATCTGTAAAGCTATATGCATTATGCATCAACTGTGTTTTGACATCCATCATTTAGTGCTGACTACAGCAAAATGCCGGCTTATAGTTCTAGTTCCATCACCAAGGAAACATAATGCAAAGAATATATTCAGGTCACAAAGTTTTTAAAGGATTGCAAATTCTGTGTGTGTGTGTGTATGTGCGTGCGCTTTTCCTGTCAACAAACTCAATGAGCTGCTTACATTACAAAGGAGATCATCTCACCCTTTGCAACAGAAAAGACACCAAATAGTTTCGTACACAACAGGAAGCACACACCGAACTGAAGCGAGGGTAATCAGAGCTGTTGTTATGCCAATTACTGAACTTGGAATTCTCAGAGCTCTGACACTCAGAGTCAAACGAGAAGCACAAGCTCAGTCAGTGCAAGCATCATTTTGTCGATGTCCATAAAGGATGATGTTTGCTCCTCTGGAGAGTGACAGGAAGTTTTGGATATCGC
This sequence comes from Lucifuga dentata, assembly GCA_014773175.1. Taxonomy (NCBI): domain Eukaryota; kingdom Metazoa; phylum Chordata; class Actinopteri; order Ophidiiformes; family Bythitidae; genus Lucifuga; species Lucifuga dentata. The sequence continues at coordinate 27,748 of VXCM01002838.1, read as the reverse complement.
CTCTAAAACGCAGCTCTTACTGTATCATAGTGAACATGAATACGATACAGAGTTGTAGAGGAAGATCTTCCGCTCTGCACAGTGTAGACTGCAGAAAATGACTGTTGGGGGAAACGGGGATACATGAAGCCTGCTGCTGAGCTGCTTTCAAAATCTATTAGGATACAAACAGCTCACAGGTTACAGTGTGAGTCGGTGAGCTCGATGTCTTTCTAAAGCAGAGCCACAGTGCTGCGAGACTGTTCTGATCATCCTCATCCTCACTTCACAGCCTGTTTAGAGGAAGGACTACAGCAACAAAAACTTATTCCAGAGTACATATGGTTGGGGAGAATTATATCAAGATAGACTGAAAACTTCAGAACCCACTGATTAAAGCAAATGCCTATGTAATGTGTTGGAACATTTTGTATAACATGGCAAAAAACCTTGTTTAGGTTTTACAGAATCCTAATTTTACAGAATGTTTAGGTTTACAGAATCCTATTGCATACCCAGTCGTTTGAGGAGAGGGAATAGCTTCTCCTGAGGTTTCTTCCATTTTCCTTATATCATAAGGTTTTGGGGGATTTTTTTCTCGTCTTCTTAGAGAGCTTGGGCTGGGTCAGAAACCACTAATGTATAGGTCTGTAAAGCCCTTTGAAACACTGTATGTGATCCTGGGCTATACAAATAAATTTGACTTGACAGAAAAATAATTAAATTCCAAAATGAATTAGTTTATGAAATATAAAATGGTGGTTCTTGGACAAAGGTCTCCATAAAAATCTAGAGAAAAAAACATTAAATTCTACCCTCTCTCCAAAACAATGTATTAAAAAAATTAGAAAAACAATCTTGAAAATTTTCACAAAAAAATGATAAGTTCTTAAAAAAATACTTCTTTGTCTGGAAAAAAAAAGAAAGTCTTCATAAAAATCTAGAGAACATGTAAACCAGGGGTACTCAAATGACGAAGCGAGCTGCCTGTCAACTCTCAATGAGACCAACACTGTTTCAACCCATGGTTGTCATGGAGATGATGGGATGCTGAATGTGACTGGACCAAACCAAAGCAGAGTCGACTTTCTCACACAGACAGTGGAGCAGTCGGACATTCAGAGCGCTGCTTGCAGCTCAGAAAGCGGAGAATTTTGACTAGTTGCATCACAGCGATGTCTCGCAGATAATACAAATAATACATATGAAAAGCAGAATTTGCTCAGAATCCAGAGACAGTTGTGGTTNCGCAGATAATACAAATAATACATATGAAAAGCAGAATTTGCTCAGAATCCAGAGACAGTTGTGGTTCCGTCTGGATCTGGACCAGACTCCGGACTTTGAGGATGACTGATCGGGGGCGGTGCTAGGAGCAGGCTTACGGGGCTTAAAGCCCCGGATGTTTTCCATGAAACCCCAAATCTTTTTTGTAATCGTGTGTTTTGAATTTTCTGTAGCATTTTTGCAATTTCCCAAATTCATCGCCAAAGTGGAACCACAGTGTTGTGAACGGATTGGTCGGACTGAATTGGTGGATGGAACTGACTTAACGCACCATATAGCTCCACTGTTTAGGTCATTGTAGGTCATTGGCTTTTGTTTTAAAAGATTTTAAACTTCATATAACTTTTTAAAAGATGTAACATGATTTGTTACATTTCTTAAGCATTTGTCAAAATTTATATTTAGCATTGGTAGATATACAATAGCTTTGAACTGGGCTAAGATCTAGGCTAAGCCTTGGATCTCCACTAACCCTAGATCCACCTCTGTGACTGATGTAAAACATCCTACCTAAAAAAAATCTGGAAAAAAAAATATTTGATTGGAGAAAAATATTCCACACTTCATTGCCTATGATCTATTTTTAACTGAGCTCTTTATGTTTGCTTTTTAAACAACAAATAAAGCCCCCAGAAGGTAAAAAAAAAAAAAAAAANAAAAAAAAAAAAAAAAAAAGCTATTATAGCAATCAACTGTACAAGTTTATTTTTTTGCCTATAAAAGAGAAGCCAGAATTTGGGGAGCAGCATGATCAAACCCGACACCTCCTCACCTGCTGACTGTTGCTACTGTCAGACAGTAACCTCATCTGTTTAACTGCAGTGTACAGTAGATGAGTGAGATCTGGGTTACATGACCCCTTATCCCTGTAGCCCCCCAGGCACAGCTACGCTCTGTGGTCGACTACATGCTACAGCAGCCGTGAGAAGCTCTCCCCCAGGAAAGCGCGTGTTTACTTATTCATTTACACCTTCTTGTTTTAAATTCCACAGACAGCATCTGAATGGAGGAATCGCTGGGAGGAAGGAATCCCCCAAAGCAATACCTATGATACAATAGCAACGTCTGGGCGCAAGTGCATGTTCCTGCATGTCTGCGTGATTTGCTGCGTGCATATGTGTGTGTTTTCTAAAGTGAAGTATTTATCACTGAAATGGGTGGTTGATGTAAGACCCAATTATTGATGACAATAGGCTCCATCCATTGACGCTGGGAGAGGATATGGGCTTGTGTGCCTCCATATTGAGGTGGCTCTCCGTGAATACGGCTCCCCAGAGCAGCGCGCTCTCAGATTTAGCCCTGCTTATTGTGCCTCCGCGGCACCGCTATCGACAGCACATCACTCACTCACGGCTGCAGAAATAACAGCATTGGCATTCTCCTAAAACATGTGGAAGTGCTTGGCACTAAAAATAATAATGGCCTCTTGGACCTTCATCTTTGATTTGTATTTACAACATTCACTGTGGTTGGCATTAAATAGCGGCGAGCTAAGGCACACGCTACGTCTTTCCAGCTAATGATTACCTGTTTGTACGTGGACATCTCTTTGTGTGTTTGTGCTTATGCACGAAGTCTTGCAGGTGCACTCTTACACAAAGAGATGTGTGTGTGTGTGTGTGTGTGTGTGTGTGTGTGTGTGCGTGTGACTGTTTTGTTGTGACTAATGAGGAGCAGCTGAATTGGCCTGCCTGGTGATTTGTACTAGCTGCTTAATGATGATGAGGCCTGATGGGATGCCAGGTTCGTATGTTTGTCTGCAAACATCAACAATCTGTTCCAGACGATCTGCCAGACACCAGATCAGGGGGAACAACATCAAATGACACAGTCACGTTGATTACATCATTAAAAAGTATTATCAAGGAGCTTTAGCAGCATGTAATTACCGGGCACAAGGTTGGAATAATCTGAAAATTATGTGGAGTAAACACTATTCAAAGGCTTGATGAAGCAATCAACACGATGTTCTGCGCGTGCGTGTCGTCGGCAGTTCCAGTGTCGATGCCACACAAACACACAAAGCGTTTCAGTTACTTAAATCCACCCATCCTTGTGTGGCCTTAAAAGTTTTATTTTTTCCTCAATCTTCATCTCTTTGCTTTCCATCTTTGTTCTATCTTATCTTTCCTCTCTGCCACAACTTGTCCCCTTTGGGCGACAATGCACACGGAGTCTAATAGTGTGCTCCTTACCTTGGGAATTAGCCTGTAAGACCCCGATGCTGTCATCAAACTGCATAGATTTGATGTTGAGCGATGCCAAGATGCATTCCTTATCCTGCAGTGAGGCATCTTCGATATTGTTCTGATTGGCTGACAGTATTACGCACATGTCGCAGAGGTTGATGTTGACAGCTCTCAAGTCTGCGCGACTTAATGGCGTACCCTAAGGTTGAGGGGGAAGAGAGAAAAAGAGAGAGAGAGAGAGAGGCAGAGAAAAAGCAAAATGTAGAGAACAGAGAGACACGAAGAGAGAAGTGAGCAGAGTGGAGCGTTGGGAAATTAGTTAACAAGTATTCTTGTTTTGAGGCGATGACAACCCACTGATCTAACCGGGCATCTGGGAATCAGGGACATGGACTAATCTAAAGGCTAGCCTGCGCTGAGGGCGGGATTCTTCTCTGATCATCAGTCAAACCAGGCCTAACAAGCTCTAAGGCAGCGGCCATGCCATCTGTGATGGGCACATAAACTCTGTTTTTTATAAGGAGGGTAACTGAGCTGTCATAACGAGTGATCACTCAATTGAGTAATTTGAGATCAAAATAACATTCCGACTCAGAATTTCAGTGCACACTCTGTTTAACATCTGTTTCCTGTTAGCTGTGAATTGGTGTATACTCACAGGTAAGATGGAGACCTTGGGGAAGTTGTGTAAGGTTTCCCATTCTCTCCGCAGGTACTCCAGCGAGCCCACAAAAACGATGGGCTTCAGCTCATGATAATGAAAGTTGCTGGCTCTTAAAGGCATTACCAAGTTTCGCAGCCCCACTAAAGCGGACGTGACATCTCCAAATATACAGACCACCACATGGCCACTCAGAACCGTCATGGAGGCTTCGCTCCGGGTCTGCAGGGGAAAAAGACACAAGGAAAGGGGAGAAGAGCAGAGAGGAAGGATGAAGAATTTGGACAGGAAAGAGGACGAGATACAAGCAGAATGAAAAATAGAAGTGGATGCTGTAAACAGAAAACAAGACAAAGATTAGACCTGGCGTTAACTATGCTTTAGCTACGTGAGCAGTGTCGCTCACATCTGGAGAAGTAAATACTTTATCCACATACATCATCCACGGCCAACACCAGAACACCTTCAAAACTACATCTGATTACGATCAACAGTGTAAAAAAAAAATGACAATTGCGGAGATCAGCATTTTACTTTTCTTATGAAGGCAAAAGAATCAGCGGCAATGGCAAACCCTAGAGATGTTACGAGAAGCCAGGAAGATCTTCCTGCAAACAACCTGCTCGGCCGTGTCATGAAAGCGTGAGAACCATGAATGCCAGGAAACGTGGACGGCTCTGAACCAGACCTGTTCTGTCCTAGCATTCCTTCCCGCACTAAGCATGCACCAAGCCTTTCTCTCTTTAAATGTATTGAGAGTTTAGGTCTACTTAAATTCTCAAATGTCTGCTATATAGACTGTGCCTGTGGCTTTTTAATTTAGAAAACCTAGTGAGTAGCTGATACCAAATTTTGCCAAACATGAAATCCAAGGAACCACTTATTAAACCTGAATAAGTTACAAAAAGCCTGTTGAAAGTATCTCAGGAAAATCGAGTTGTAAAGATGTTCACAGATTCTTGGTGGGTAAATAAAGAAAAACATTCAACTCACCTTGAAACAACAGAGGCAGTGAGAGAAATTTTCATACACATTAGCATGTGATCGTAGGGAAATTTTTTCTCCTGTGTGCTTACTTTACCATTGTTTTGTTTTTTTATGATCTATACTTTGATTTGCGCTAAGTCAGATCTCAGTTGTGCACTCACCAGGATGACTTTTTCGATTTCTTTTGATGGACACCAGTGAAACATCCCTGTCGAATCATACCTCTTCACATTCATGTCCATGTTCTCAATTTGTTCATTTCCGGGAATTAGAAGGGGGTCGTGTCTGCTGAGGAAACAGATCATATATTAATGTTATCTTATTCTTTGCTTAAACTTTTGTGAAATGACTGCATCTCAACATTTCTGCTGCTAACTAACAAAATTATTCCTTCTTCCTGTGTGGAGAGCTTCGACTGTTCACGTTGATGTTACTGAGTGATTCTAATGTCAGCAGTGGTACGGAGGAGAACAGGAAGGCCTGAGTGCTACGACAACACAAAGACAATTACCAGCTTTTACCCTTCGTTCCACTTCCTGACACCATGTGGCACAAATATTAAAAGCTCCAACAGGCTCACACTTTAAATATTTCAGGAATTTGCCCAATCATATTTTGCTTTCCCAGCTGATGGCCATTAAAGTTTCAGCAGCATGTCACAACCAAACAGGTTAATCTACAGCAGCGAGCTGCTGAGTTTTATCTGGTGTAACACTGCCCATTAAAGGGATCCTATCATTGCAGTTATACTGATTTTCATCTGCCTGCATTTATTCTACAAGACACAATCTCACACCTCCTCCAAAGACAATTTAGAAAACAGTATCCCTAACAATAAAAATCTACTGAAGATCTTTGTGCATTTTTTAAAATAAACATTGCTTAATTTACAGCAATACAAATCAACCCACGTAATGAAATCTTTGGATAAAGCGGCGCTACAAAAAATCCAGAAACAGGGAGCTGCAGAGAGAGACAGGCGTTTGAGTAATATGGGAGAAAGCACCTCAAGAATTTGACGTATATCTCTCTCAGTATCGGTCTCTCTACCCTCTATCAACACTGTCATTCACTGACAAGGCTTTGATGTTGCCTCTTCCTTCAGCCTGCATTTGAGTTGCATGCCATCGCAAAAAGAGTTGAAGTAAAAAAAAAAAAAAAAANCTTCTCTCTATCAGTTAGTGCAGGTGATAATAACACTGACAGCATTTAGTGTTTTTACACTCAGCCTGAATCTTTCATCCAGAGCTGCGTGTTGCACCAATCAACTCCAGGAGCTCCGTCACTTCAATCTGCTCGGCTCTGCTCGCCTCCACGCAGGGGCTGACTGGTGCAGGCAGGCTGCCGCTCCACCTCTCTCTCTGCCAAGACAGCTATCTTTCACAGAGCTGTCAGCGGCGTGACTGGCAGCCTGTCACAGGCTCCGCACACCTCCTCCTCCCGCTCCCTCCTCCCCGCCTGCCTGGGGTTGAACCTACCACAAGGCTCGGGGAGAGCAGACATGACGTCTGTGCCACGGTGCCACGCCCAAGGGATGTCAACCGTGGATGATACTGTGACTTTCCGCGATGCGTGTTGTCAGTTGTGACCCGTCAAAAAGATTTGTGGAAATGGTGTTAATGCTGCGGCGGCAATGTAGCTTGTTAGCACACTGACACGTTAGATTGGCTGCTAGGAAGTGACTTTGTATGAATGCAGCCAGGCTAAGGATAGGTCAAACTGTCATTAAAATACACCCTGTAAGTGAATACAAAACAGACATGTAATTATGGTAATTTATTAAGGAAAGAGAGACATTGGGTGGAAATTATTTTTTAAATTCAGCACCTTCCCTTATATTGTTGTCCCATTACAGACAGTGTTTTAAAAGGGGTTTCACCAGTAAAAGTCAATGACAATTAACGAGCTGTTTCATATTCAAGGGTCATGCTACATGCTGCTTCCTCTGATGTCAAATGAACATGTCAAATCAGCAAAGAAATCCTAAATTTTCAGCTTTAGAGCAGGAGTCTAAAAATCAAAAAGTCCAATCTAAAAGAATTGAGCAAAAAGTCTAAATTAAATCCCAAAAAGTTGTCAATTTTCTACTGGATTCCAGAATAGTCTAGAAAATACAAAGTAAAGTCTCCAAAAATTTAGCAAATAATGTGCTAATGTAGCTTTAGGCTGGAGATGGAAGAGAGATAAGAGATCCACACCGGGAGACCTGTGCACATGAGCTGGGTGTGGTGTGTGTGAGAGAGAGAGAGAGAGAGAGACAGANACCGGGAGACCTGTGCACATGAGCTGGGTGTGGTGTGTGTGAGAGAGAGAGAGAGAGAGAGACAGAGAGAGAGAGAGATGCAGCACAAAGGATGAGGCTCGAGAATAGGTGCAGTGCCACGAGAATGTGTGAGATTGGATCAGAATTCCCCCATTTAAATACACTGACTGATCAACTGAATAACAAATTATTTATAGCCGTACAATATAGGTTTGACAATACAGGTTTTAATTTTGCATCACTATGTTTTATGAATCACTTCCCCGACATGTAAACAAGGAAAATAAGACGTCTTTTAAGGGAAATGCTGAAGGAGCCCAATAACAGGCATTCATGAATGAGGGAACGTGGTTGTGTGACATTATTTGCCCTTATCAACACGTTAAATCTGCTGCTGAATTCTCCCCCTCATGTTTTTATTTAATCTGTGTCGATAAAATACATACAAATAAATTTACCGCCCATCGCATTACAGAGCAAATATTTCCAAAGTATTTTATCAGATGCACTTTATGTTGGACAAATATCTCCCTTACAGCATGTCTCACTCCTCTTTCTTTCTTCCTCCATCTCTCCTCCCTCCTTTAGTATATATTTCAAAGAGAGCTGAGTTATTCCACTGTATCACTCTGCAGTCACAAGCTGGGGATGAGCGTGCTCCCCCAATCCCTTTCTGCCAGGCAGCCTCTCGCTTTGAAAATTTTCCCCATCATGCAAACTGACAAAGGCATGCTTTTCAAAATCCCACAGCCAATCTGTTGATCATTATTTATTTACAAAGGCCTTCGGGCTGCAAGTCCTGTAAAAACCATACTTGATATGGTATATGCTTGCACTCTTGCTAGCTCTCTGCTGTGTCTGCCCCTCCTCGCTTGTAGAATGAAGTATCCCTAAGGCTACCTCAAACAATCACTTTTCATTGTGCATAAAATCCACCTTGTAAAGCACAACTGTTTAATATATATGGTGTTATATGTTGATGGGGGCAACTGTGAAGGGGGGCCGTGGACTGTGATGGGTAATTTGATGTTTTGCTGAGGGCTAGCACTTGAAAAAAATCTACACCTATAACAGAGGACCTGTCATCCCAGTACCCAAGAGCCGCCAGAATACAGAAGCTCCCCTAAAGCAGAGAAAACTTTGACACTGCTTTGAAGCATTTTCAAAACCGCGTAAATAACTCGAAAGAATTATTATCACTGCAAGATCAAAGCAGGGATGCATATATTACATGGCAAACAGGGACTGTTCCTCAGCAAAAAAGAAGAAGAGAAGAAAAGGTTGTGTGCTTTAAGTTAGGCAAACTAAACACCCTTTTAAACTAGCATTTAGCTGGAAATGTGCCAATGTTTAGTTGTTTTTGCAAGTTTTCTCCCTCTGAGCAAGGGCATCTGAAATGATGCTCGGTTGCAAACGAGACTGAAGGGTACGACTCCGTGTTGGGCTAATGGTTTGGCAAGTGTGAAGGCTTATTAAAAGCTTGTTTTCTGGAGAACTGAGGGGGAGGCCGACAAGGATGCTGGACAAAAAACACACAAGCTTGTTAGAGCAGTAGGAGGAACGCTGCCTAAGGCTAGCAGGGCTAATGTAATAAAAGCTCAAAATTAATGTCAGTAAAATACACAGAATAACCAAAAACATCAATATATACCATATAATGCCAGTATTAATAACTTATATAATGTAAAATTCTATATGAACACTGTGGAGTCAAAAGACATTTTACTTTTCTTTAAATTTAGCTTTCATTTGCCATCTAAAAATATCCTTTACTAAACAGGATATTTTTTTATTCTAAAAAGTCTAAGTCTAAAATATGTGAATTAAGAATTAATAAAAATACATCTTTTTATATGCAAAACAAAATTAGATAAGAATATCTCAAATTCTAGATTCTAGAAATTTCTTGATTTTCTACTTGACATTAAGCCTAAAAAACAGCGGGGAAAAATTCCATTAAAAAATTTACAAAAAAATGGCAAAAACTTTATGAAAAAAAAAGTAACTGATTAATTTGGGATATAATTGGAAAAAAGATTTTAGGATATTCTTCCATTCTTGATTGTCATTTGAGAGAGATATATAATGATTTTATAAATTTTTTCCCCAAATCAGTTTTTCTATTTTTTGTAGATTTTTCTACAAAAATTGAATTTTCTAGTATAAAACAGACTCAATTTAGAATTTTGTAGTATCAAGTAGAATTAATAATTTAAATTTTTTTCTCTTTCTTTTTGGGAGCAACTTTTCATTTTTATTAGAGTCAAACATTTTCTACAAACAAGCTGAAAATTGGCAGGCTGAGATATGATTTTTCACAAGCCAAAAGCATGCCAGCATCAGCATGCCTAGTAAAGGATGCTATGTTTTAGATGTCAAATGAAAAACAAAATTTCAGAAATAATTTTGACTCCAGAGGGTTAATACTGACGTTTGCTTGTCTTTTATGTACACTCTACAGAAAAAAGTCTTTAGATTGAGAACAGAATCATTACTTTCCCACATAATTACATATACAGGAGAAAACACCAACACTGATAAGTGCATGTGAGCAAAACTGCCTTTTTTTTTTTTTTTATAAAGATGGTGGCCAAAACCCTCCCTCTCATTTAGAAACAGGTGACTTCTCTGAGTGTTCCTGTCGAATTACACATTCACCACTATGCCTTTATCCTTCCATCCCAACGTGCAGAGTGTGGCCTCCCTGTATTTTCCACGCTGCTGTGTTGTTAATCCCACCTAATGCCCAAAGGCACAAAAAAAACCTGCCCTTTTTATCCTTCAAAATCAATTAACAACAATTTAATTCCACAGGACAGGATAAAAGGAAGGTAATATCTGAATTCATATTTGATTGTGATGATACAGCTTGCATATGGCCTTAAGAACCAGAATCAGGACTCGCAGGGGTTCCCACAATAGAGGAGTAGCCTGAGGGCAAAGTAACCATGCAGGTCTCCTGATTGGTTGCTGGTGTCATTAGTGCCAGCATTGTTTAAGGAGTACATGTGGACCAAACCGGAGGAGGTGACAGCTGGGACTTTAAAGCCAGAGGAGTTTCAAACGGCTCCTTGCAGCCTTTTTTCATGACAGAAATATTATTTCAGCTCTGTCATTAACTGCTGACAGCATGCCTTCCTAAACAGCCAGAGCCTAACGGGGCACTTCTCTCTCTCTCTCTCTCTCTCTCTCTCTTTCGCTCACAGAGTTTCTTACCTCCCTCTTCTGCCACCCTAATTTGCCCCCTCCCATCCATCCAAACTCCCACCATCTCACCATCAGCAACATCCGCCTCTGAAGTATTGCTCACACACACACATATCCCTCCATCCCGTCCTCCCACCCCTCCCCTTTTCCCTGTATCTGACTTTCTCTCACTCCCTTTTTGAAGGCAGGAAGGGTATAAAATCAGCGTCTTACCTCATCATTTTGGGCGAGCAGTTGGGTGAGTTTCGCATCCCTCCGTTGCGCTGCTTTTTTTTGGGTGAGAGAGTTGATGGATGCTCATCTTCGACTGTAAACACATGCACAGAATGTCAGAAAGGGGACGGGTGTTTGGGAAAAAGTTCTGGACCTGACATGAAAAAAAATTTAAAAAATAGCCAAGAATCATCTTTGCAAACAAAAACAGAAGAAAACAAAAAGTAAAATTAATAAAATGTGAAATTGGAAGAACTCCAAAATATATAAAATAAAAACGTTAGTAAGGGACAACGGTAAATCTGAGAAAGGCAGGAGAAAACCACGGAGAAAAACCAATTAAAGACCTGAAAATGTCACCGAAGGCTCACATCCCAAAACCCCCATATTTTGGTTATTCTGAGGTGTAGTTTTACAGAGCCTATAGTAACATAGTGCTGCATCTGCGCAGGTGGTTGAACCTCTAGCAGTCTGCATCAGAGTGACCATGCTTACCTTTAACATTAAGTGCCATGTGATGGTACAGACTGTCATTGTCAGTGAGACACGACAGAAGCAGTGACAATGAGATAAAGGGAGGTTATGGAGATGGATTTTGAGTAGGTTTCTTGTTTTGTTTTGATGACTCTGTCTGATCCAAACCCCATCATTCCATTTCTAGCTAAGGTGTACAATGGCTCTTCTACAGGTCTACCTCCATGCCAAAAGAACACTCAACAGACATCATGAAGGACAGCACTCCAAAAGGGTAAGAATTAGTGGGTATGAATACCAAAAGCTAGTGAATGCACATCATCCTCCAGTAGAAGAAGGTCAGGACTAGTCAGAATCAGCCTTTAAAGGGGACATATTATTCGTATTTCCATTTAAGGGTCAGTTTTGAAACCATGGCAATTCTTTAATGTGCAAAAAAAAAAACAAAAAAACATTTGTAGTCTTCTTTGTTGCAGCACCACTGTGCAAACTGAGTGAAAACAGGCAGTTATAGGTGCTGTGTCTACAGCTGCTCTGTTCTGATTGGCCAGCTTTGTCAGGCCTGAGCTGGCAACACCCATGGACTGCAAAACAAAAAGTTAAGGCAGGCAAATTCATGTGTTACATGTTGATGGAAACGTTATGGAGGTAAACATCAAATCAAAATTGAAGATTCATGGCGAGTCTGGACTTAGTCCTGCTGCATGTTTAGTACAGACACGATGCAGATGGCTCTGAAATGGACCGTCCTCTTGTCCTGGCATTCATGGTTCTCAAGCTTCGCACACTTCAATTGGAGTATGTGAGGCTCTTTAGCTCCACCGGGAATCCATCTTGGTTTGACATTCTTTCTAACCTTCACATATCGGTTGTGCAGATTTTTCCACTTCATTCTAGAGGAATGTTCCTGGGACCCAGAGTACAAGCTATCTCCTTCCAGGAATTGGCAGCCATTATAATTCCTCATGGAGGAATCACATAGGTGCCAGTCATCTGTCAAAGTTGCATTCTTCTCCCTTCCTCTGCGCCTCTTCGCTGGGCCAACTGTCACTGAAGTGGTCAAACTTACACCATCTGCATTGTTTCAGATTTTCAGTGGTGCGCGATCTTGCAAGCAACCTTCGACTGCAGCCTCCATGGCCGCACATTTTGCCCGCAATTGTCACATTTTCCACACATCTTCTGTCATGTCTGCGTTCTAAGTATAAACCAGCCTTTATGTGTTTGTCTTACTAAAGGCGTTTCTAACCTCAGGTTTTACTCTTTTGACAATGTTCAACACATATTATACTGTGTATAATCCACTATATTATAATGTAAAAAAAAATCAGGGAAATTAAAAATTGCCATAATATGTCCCCTTTAAATGAAAAAACAACTTCACATTAAACGAAAGATCCTTTTTTTTTTTTTTTNCTTTTTTTTTTTTTTTTTGTATTTGACACTTTGGTGGTAACCATTTGCAGGATGCTAAGCCACATTCATAATGATTTTCTTAGATTAGTTTAGTTCCCTCTGAGTTTCTTAGATTAGTTTAGTTCCACACTTTGCTGTGTCGAGCAATAAAGAAAAGTATATATATATATATATATATATATGTTTTTCAAACTTTCTACAATCGCAGACAGAGAGGACAAGAAAGAGCAGCCAGAGAGAGACCAGACCCAGTCGTCTGAAGATCTCAGTCTAGCTAACAGCAGTCTGATCTTCACTACTGTCTGTGTTTGAAGAGCTTTCAGACAGGCACCCAGATACTCTTATCCACTCGGCACTCTCCCAGCACAAATGCCAAGTGCAGCATCACTTCAAACCCATATTAGTCCTTTGGTTAGAGATCAATAACACAGCATGATATTAGTGCAAATCAATGTGCACGCTGCAAACTGTGACTATTCCAAGCATGTGAAATTTCATTATTGTCTGAGCGCCTGTTCGAGACTGTCACCTAATTCTGCTAATAAAAGATAAGAAATATGACTTTGCCTTCTAATAAAATGTCATTCTCTGACATTTCCTTTATGCAATTGGGCATTCTGAATAGCTAATATCATAAGCACTTTCCACTTTACAAATAATTCTTTCTGTTATGTACTTTGAAAATATCACATCAGAAAATATGTGTGCTAAGTCGTATTCCTTGAAGACTGCTTTAAAGTTAATTTATTAAGAGTTCAAAAGATTACACCTCTAAAAAATATTAATATGTATTCTAAATTCACTAGTTGTACTCCTCCACAGTTTGGAAGTCACTCGGACAGTAGCAGCCATTGCACCAGCAGGCAAAGCAGCAGTGGCAACGACAAAACAGCAGCTCCAGCAGAGTGAAGCCTCATGCAGCAAACGACACAAAATGTAGGATGGGACAGGCGGAGTTACTGACTGATGCATCCCGCTAAGGGGGCAACCTACAGTGCCTACTGTGACTGAGCAGCATGGCATTACTGGGGTGGTAGCGGTATTTCACCGGCAGACTGCGGGCCCGGTTCAGCCGACTCTCAGCCAGGGATCTGGCCACTGCGTCTCCAGGGCCTGAGATACTGAAGCGCAGTTTCACGGGGTCAGCCCCAGGCCCTGCCCCCACGGGAAGCAGGCTTCCTTTACGGTTATTAACGAGAGGGATGTCTGTTGTGCCCGGCTTGACCAGGGCGTCCTGGTTGGGGTGCAGGGCGTTGGGATGGAATGCATTTGAGGTGATGGAGATGGAGGTGCAGTTGGTGGGTTTAATCGATTGGTTTTGAAAAGACGGTCTAACTTCATCCTTTACTGTCAAACAATGGAGAATAACAATCGTGAGAGAGATAGCCTGGATTACCGCTCAAACTGTACAATATCTACAACATTATTTTTGTCATATTTATTTAAAAATTATATTGTTATTTTAAGAGATTCCTGAGGAAATCATATAAAACTTAATTAACTGTTAGGTCAAATTGTAAGAAAGAGATGCAATAATGTGAAATAAATATGATCATCATTTGTATAACCGCTGTTTTTTTTAGCATAATTTACTTGCTGTAACTGAATTGTTCACATTGACATTTATGTGGCATTTGTCACAAACATTAATTAATTAAAAGCTTCTTTCTCAGTTGTTACTGTCTAATAGAGCAAAGCAGAGACAAAGCCAGTCAAATCCAATCAGACATTGTGTCAGTTTTCACAGAAAGTAAAACACTTTACTGCCACTTCAAATCTAAAACCAAAGCTAATAATTTATATTATTACTAATTCAAAACTTAACTTTAGTCATAAAATATTTTAAAATGCTTTCGCAGCCAAAGTATTCTCATTCTGTATGATGTCACGCTGATTTCTACTGTAACTTTGGCAATAATCAGAATATTATCAGGGCCGTTGCGTCACATATGAGAATACATATTCTATGCATGTAGGAATGCAATGCATGCGCTTAATGCCCACCTAGCTTTCTCAGCAACACACGCACTCACACATACCCCACAATCCTACTAATGCCGCCAACCCAACCTGTGTGTTTGCATCTAAAATTGTAGGAGGTGAGTAAAATATCTGGTTTTAAAGTCATTCGGGAGAGGTGGAGCCCTTTCCTCCGTTTAGTAGGATGGGTGCTTGGTTGGTTGGCTTCTTGTAGAGAAAACATGGTTGGGTGGCCCTGGGCGATAAACAGACGTTTATCCCAGCCGTCAGCTGCCTCTTTGATTTACAGGGCGCCACCGATAACTCCTGGATTCATCTGGCCCTTGTCAAACATGAGCAGCGTTACAGCACGCTCACCCACCCTGGCAGGCCCACGGTGCACTCTGAACAACCCAGACGGCGACTGTCCCTTCCTGAAATGCTAATCACATGACGGCAGCATAGTGCATGCAGGCCTTATCAGATCCCAATGTGAGCAAATGTAAAGTGGATGATCAAGCGCAGGAATAACACATAAAAATGTTTATTTTTGAATGTGAGCTAAGTCAGCTTTGCTTATACAGAGTTTATTGTATGAGCAAGCTTTGAGCCCCATCTGCTTTACAACCGCATGAAATTATTGTACTGTTTTGTAATGTTGAATGGAAAAATAAAGCTGATATTATGATGTTTGCAGTCCTTTTTAGTTTTGCAATCATACTCAAGAGGCAGCCACTGTTCCAAAGATGAAACAAAAATGTCTTTATATCTTTAAATTCTATCTGCTTCATAATAACACTTAAATACAAATGTGCATAAACAATGTCAGAATTTATAAATAGCATTTAAGACTAAAATTATCCTTAACATCAAATAAAAGTCACGAATTTAACAATGATTTACCTAAATTGCAATCAGCTTTGAATCGTACACCAGCCTCTTTTTGACTTCCACTGTTCCCTGGTGTTGTAGCGCCATCTGCTGCTACACGCAGCACAATACAAAAAAAAATATTTAATGCACTGCATATCTTAAAAACAAAAGATATTTTGTATTATATAATAAATATCAGGGGCTCATACATGTAAACACATTATGTAACATGCTGGAATTTATTAATAGTAAGGCTGAGTTAATTTAACATTGTGGTTTACTTTCACTTTTTTGTCTGTATTAGACATGATAGAATAGAATATCCAAAGGGGGAAAACAAGGGAAATATCAAAATAAAGCTTTAGTGGACACAGTGAGGTGACTACATTATAAACACAGAGCTGCAGCAGAATGAGAGGGACAGAGAAACACACTTACGTGATCTGACATATCCATTATACTTATATTTGGCTGAGAAAAGTGCAAAGACAAATGGCAGGTCACACAGAGAGGAAAGAATGTAATGAAACAGACACATTAGGAAAGAGAGACATCAACAGAAGGATATTATCTTTGATGAAGTACTACCACTGCAAGCTTAAAGGAATGAACCAAAAATGATGGAAATGATGGTTAAAACCATGGCAGAGAGGTGGATGAAATGAACTGTCAATTTACAGAGAGGAAGATGCAGAGTGAGAAATGATTTTTAGGAAGGTGTACTGAACCTGTAAGGAGACATAATCCCAAACAGCTTCAGTGGTATAAAAAAAAAAATCACTATATAATATTTTGAGACTTGTGTAATACTTTGGAATTGTGATAATATTGTGAGATGAACACTCTTATATGTAGAAAGAGTAATTAAAGCCACGCAAAGAAACAAGGAAAACAGCTACATACTCAGAGCAGACGACCAAAGCAGACAGCAGACGTTCACTACTCAGCACAAATGCAGAGTCTTCAGCTTTACATGCAGTACAGATATCTCTGTTACATCAACACAAATGAGGAATAAATGTTTTCTAACCATGTCCTCAATTCTACTCTTTAAATGTCCCATTAAACAAGGTTTTCATGAGGGTCGACCAAGGTCTTCGCCTCTGCTGGGAATTACAATGTATGACCTTAAATGAGGACAGAATTATGTGTACAGTAGGATCTTGAACTGAGTTCTGAGCTCTCCTCTTTTTCCCAGAGTCTCTTCCAGCAGTAAAAGGTCACAGCGAGGGCCCACGGCTGGCCTATGACACAGATCCTCAAACAGGGGCCCACAGTGGCCCTGGCGTCTGTCTCTAACAATCTGCCTGCACCACAGAGGCGGCAGACTAACTGGCTAGCATCTGGGGCGTAGCGGGGCAGCATAGGACAGAGGGNCAAGCCTGCCTGGTGGATAGGAGCTGTCAGGGTAGGTTTGGTGACAGACCAGCAGGGCTCGGAAAATGAAAATGCAAACATAATTTCCGCTTCAGGACAGATAAGATCCCTAGCAATGAGATGCAGATGCACGCACATGCAGAGACACGGAAATAGAGACGCATGTTGTTAAACACATGCACGCGCACACACGGGCCAGAAGGTCACAGACTCGCCGTAGCGCCAGCCAAAAGCAACGTCAGAACCTCAGGTCCCCAGCCCGTATCCACAGCCCTGCAGTCTGTACAGCCTCTGTATTACAGCAACTCCACATCTACAGTTTTTCCTCACTGAACTAACTAAAAACTTAACTTCTAGGTCAGTTAAACAGCTTTGAAAACTTAAAATTCAAATCAAATCAAAATTATTGAAGATACTGTTGTGATAGATAGCAGCCTACATAAACACAATTATGAACCTTAGCCCTTTCTATGCATTGTGCATTGTTCTATTTAATTACTCAAAAACATAATAGAAGCTCTAATTTGCTGTGTTCTGCAATTTTTTATACCTCTTTCTCTATTAATTATTTGATTAAATTGCTTAATTCAGGATTGCTGTATGTGTAATCTTGTGACATAGATGTCTGTGTTCATTCAGTTAGCTGAATTGTTCAGGGATTGCCACATGTGCCAGATGCTTAATGAACACCAAGAACAGGTATTATATTTAAGAAACAAAAAAATAAAAAAACATGTCAATAGGTTATTGCAAAATTTTGAAAATAGCTATAAAATACTTTATTAAAGGCCATAAAGTAGTTCTTTCAAACTTAAGACAATAAGTACATTTATGTGCACATCATGTAAACACCATAATCAGATCGCAATCAGCATAATTTGGCATTGGTGTAATCTGAATCTTATTTTACGCAAATACAATTCAATTTACTTGAGCATGTAAATGCTCCATTGGCTTGCAATCGGCGTAAGCGTTCTATGCACGCATTTCCTCAGCTGGCAAAAGCCAATTAAACAAAAATTCATGTATATTTGGCACATGGCAGGATCGTATAAATTCTTAAGTTATTCTGCATTTCTGCCTTTTTTGCATACAGACAAAAATTGGAGTATAATGTGCTTGTAAATGTATTTTCCCACTGAGCATGTCTTATGTTTCTGCTGATAGAGAGTCGCACTGTGTGTTGGTGTGGTCTGAATGTGAGTTGCATCATAGGGTACATTCAATGAAAGAGTGCTATCCAGGAAATAAATTATCTAAGTCCTCGTGGCAGAGAAATTTGGTTCAGATGTACGAGAGAATGAAGTCATCGTGGATAAAGACGTCTTACTCCCTCAGTCTGGTGGAAAAAGGGGAAATGGGGAGAGGAAATCCAACAAACCCTGACTGACAAAACCCAATGCACTCCTTCACTAAACTCACTTTGTTCAGACAAAGTCGGAGTTAAAAAGGGAGAGAAATCTAAGACAGAGGAGGCTTTCCTGAAATCCTACAGGGGGTTGAGGGAGAAGTGAGATCAGTAACCATGTAATGGCCAGTAATTGGTACCGAGGGATATCAGCGCAGGCCCAACTACAAGAGGCCAAGCCAAACTCATCATGCTACGTTTGACACTAATCTAGGCTGAGTCGGCAGACAGTGGGAGAATGTTGAGAAGGAAATCAGATCTGTATGTCTGAACCCAAGGCTTTGATAGCGAGGCCTACTGCTGCCATGTCTAATTGACAGACAATTTAGTATTTCCCATCCACTCAAGAGGAAAGAGAAGGAGGAGGAGGAGGATGGGTCTTCTCTGAGCCTTAGTCCTCTTACCTTCCTTTTATCAAGCCAACATCACTTTTTGTCATTCTCATTTACAATTTTCCTCCTCTTCTCCTTTTCCCTTATCTATTCTCTTATTTTCTTGTCCTCTTTGCTGTCTAGAGACAAACTACTTTTGACCGTTTCCCACAGGGGTGACTGGAAAAGAGTACAGTAATTATAATGGGAGATTTTCTGACCAGCCATTAAAGATGCACAGAAAAGTGTTAAACGTCTTAATTATGCACTAAATTATGTGCTCCTTGTTGCCAAAAACAGAGAAATGGGCATTTCAGTTAACTGCCTGCAGTCATTTCTGCGAATTTACTTTTTATTGTATTTAACTTTTTTTTTGCCACCTTAAAAACTTCGGGGTTAAATTTTTGTCATTTCTGCCATGCCCATAAACAGCAATTGACGCAATCAAGATCTTTCAAGAATCAATTTTTTTTTTTTTTTTTTTTTAGATTTTTTTTCCCTAGACATTTCTAAACATTTATTTTTTAAATTTCTTTCCTCAGATATTTTTAAAAATATTTTTTTCTTGAAACAAGCTTTAAAAAGTTTTTATAAAGTAGAAATTCAAGAACATTCTTGTATATTGTACAACTTTTTCTTTTTTTTTCTTTAACTTTTTAAAGATTAATTTCTCAGTGTTTCTTTTAGATTTTTTTTTAAAGACAGTTTGTCTATAACTGAGTAAAAATGGCAGGTTTGGTAGAAATTTCCACATTTTCACAAACAAAATCAGTGTGGGGATTTTTTTTTATAGTGCAACTTTTAAGGTAGCGACTGAAAGACAAATTCAATAAAAAGTACAATTATGAAAATGACTTTAGACTGCAGAGGGTTAATACAGGACTGCACCAATATTACAAATCAAACACATTGTAATCTATTAATATAATCCTTGTTCATAAAAGCTGAGAGAAATCTTCAGATGTGATTTTCTTTCATTTTCAGCATAAAAGTAAAATTGAAAATTTTGTTGTCAGTAAGATAAAAGAAAATCTAAAACAAAAGCAAACAAAGTAATATCATCAGTTTTAAACTGAAACATTTATAGAAAGTGAAAACTCATGTGTTAGCTCAGAAGTTCTCAAACATATAAGGGACCTATAAATTAAAGATAAAACACAAATTGAACAAACAGTAGCATTAAATTACTGCAGAATAATATATATTCCATTTAGACATCTTACCTGAAACAACTGAAAACACACCAAACACCAATTTCTTCAATAATAATGTGATCACACAACTGCGTGATTGATGCAGCATGCGGTAGCCACATGGCTAACACCTACTGTACACTACAGCAGCACCACAGAGCCACAGGACCACTAACCCACCACACACACGAAAGACAACTCAATGATAGGTGGGTGGGTAGGATGTAAGTAGGTAGGTAGGTAGGTAGGTAGGTAGGTAGGTAGGATGGAGGTAGGCGGCCTAGGTAGGTAAGTAGGTAGGTAGGTAGGTAGGTAGGTAGGTAGGTTGGAGGTACGATGTAGGTAGGTGGCCTAACTAGGTAGGTAGGTAGGTAGGTACATAGGTGGGTAGGATAAGTAGATACATAGGGAAATAGGTAGGTAGGGTAGGTGGGGAGGGAGGTAGGCTAGGTTGGTAGGTAGGTAGGTAGGTAAGGTAAGTAGGTACGTAGGGAACTAGGTAGGTAGGTAGGTAAGGTAAGTAGGTAGGGAACTAGGTAGGTAGGTAGGTAGGTAGAGATAGATAGATAGATAGATAGATAGATAGATAGATAGATAGATAGATAGATAGATAGATAGATAAAAATGGTGACAACAACAACAACCACAGCTACACAAACTATGGATGACAAGTAAAGTACACCACATGGACGTTACGGAGACACACACATATGTACAGCACCTCCGCACGGTACCATACAGACACGGAACCCACGCACACACACACACTACAGACACGTAACAGCATGTGTTGGGCGGTGTAACTTACAGGCACGTAAAGTGGTTGCGCAATCATGAATAGACACAGAGGAAAGTGGGTAGGCCCTCTGAAGGGTGTCCATGTTACTATGTACACTGCCTGACATGCAAGAGCAGTCTTGCTCTGAATGGCCGCAATCAAAACAACATGCCAGTTTCATTCGTTTGTAGACGGACATCTTGGCTACAGTCATGTTTTGGGATGAGAGGAGAGGAAAAGCAGCAGGTTAATGGCAAAAAGGAGAAATCTTCATCCAGGGGAAGTCGGAAGGTAACGTCATCATCAAATGCAAGCCTTAGCCACCTGCTCCCTCGGACTTGAGACACACTCCAAGTTCTGATTCAGATTTTGGTGAAATTTAACTCGTCAGATTATCAATAGATCAATCAAATTTGTGTTATCGGTATAATCGTACTGTTAGTTCTCATTCATTTTGACATCGTGTCAACAGGCCAAGCGGTGTGCTAAGGCTGTTTATGCCATAACAGGTCAAAATGCAAAACTCTAACAGTAGGGGGGGAGNGGGGGGGGGGAAGGCATTCAGGGAAGAAAGGCATGAGCAATGTCATTAGCAGCAAACCTCATACAATGTAGTTTCATATATTTGTACATCCTCTACCCGTTTGGTTAAAGGAGTGGATCACATACCTGTACCCCATCATGCAGCTGTAGCAGCTCGGTCAAAGGCATCACACTATTCTACAGGCTAGACTGCCCGTTTCATGCTGGAATCAAAAGTACATTTTCACTGCTCCACTTTCCACGGGAGGCTTCACATGTGCAAATGTTGTAGGAACTGTCAATGTAATTACGTATTTATGGATGGGAAATGTGTCTTGGAAAGTGCATGTGTCAATAGGGGTAATTCATAAAAAAAAAAAATGTGGGTAATTACTCAGCATCATGCTATATATGCGGTGTGATACCTGAAGCTCTTCCATAAAGTTTCCCTTAAGTCAATTAGCCAATCTTGCTCCCATTACCGTGCGTTGTCGTAAGTGGCGTCACAAGTAAAAGCCAATAAGCTGCTTTGGATTTACTTGTCACCCTTTATACTAATTTGTCTGGTGCTACAGAAAAATTGTCAAAGGAAATTGGCACAGAAAACCTACATTTTCTGCTTTAGAGCTCTGCATTTCAGGAGATTGACACTAATATGACAGATAAGAGATCATCACTCAGATTTCATACTGCTGAAATTTAGCACTTTATGAATAGCTTGCCCAACATTAAGGAAATGCTGTAATAACTTCTCTTTCAAGGCAAACGCTAAAAGAGGCTGGTAACAGCCATTTACGAACGAGGGAACATGGCTGCATGCAACACGTTAACTCTGGTGCTATATTTTATGAATTACCTCCAAGATGTCAACCAAATGTTTGGTTTATTGTTCCCACACAATTAACCCTCTGGAGTTTCAATTCAATTTAGCAATTTTACTTTTCCTGAATTTAGTTTTTCCTTACTACCCAAAAAGCTGCACTGTAAAAAAAAATCCTTTACTCGACAGGACGACAAATTTTGGCTAGTGAATCTCTTGACATTTATGCCAGACCTGCTAATTTTCTACTTATATCTGCTGGATTCTATCTTTTTTATTATTATTAATTGGTGAGGAAATAAATAAATAAATCGTTTAAGGTAACACTGTTCTGGGAGCCTCAATTTATGTTTAAAGATAAGTGTGAAGGTCTTACAAAAAAAAATAAAAATAATAATAATAGAATGGATCACATGACGATAAAGAGAAGAAGAATTTTCTGGTATCAAGTATTTGTTAAGTTGAGACTGGAAGTCAAAGTAGCATTACACAAACTGAGAAACCAGCAATTTTTTTTTATCTAGCAGTAACCCTGGAGTTTGTGTATTTTCATAATCTACTTTGCGTGTGTGTTTATGTGTGTGTGCGCGTGAAGCCTTGAAACCCATGGGAAGTGGGCGTGAAACTCCCCAGAGCAACATCTCTAGATTGCTGTGACTCTGGGCAGAAACAGTCCCTGGTCCCCATTCTCTCATTGGCGAGGTGCAAACACACAGCAGGCTGATACCGTCTGGCACCTATAACGACACTTTCAGCATCTTTGACTCAAAGTCGCATTGGGAAATAATGTCCTGAATGTAATACGTTTTAGTTTCTGGCCAAAGAAAGAATGGGAAACTCAGATTATTACCGACGGGGCGAAGGCATCAGGGACTGTTGCGTTCTATGCATGCACAGGTGCCTTATGCACATTAAATAAGCGTGCGGGAGAATGTAGTTTCTATCTTAGCCACAAGAAAAAGTACAGAAATAACTGTTTACAGTGATGAAACAGTTTGGGGGCATTGCAGACAGAGCAGTGAGGCTGTTATTTCATGCTGGAATCTCTTAACTTCAGAGTTTTTGGTACAAGTTTGTTACAATGTTGGTTATCAGGAGAGAGAAGCGATGGAGACACACAAGACACACACACGCTGACAATGTTTTTGACTTCTGACTTCACAAATACCCAAATTCTTGCCTAGAATATTAAGGTGTCCATTTCAGGGCATTCTTAAAGAAGATTCAACATGATCAGCTGCCCTGATAAACTGTCTGCATGGGTTTGGTCGGTCATTATCTTCTCTATGGCACGACGTTCTGAAACAGAAGCTATCAGGGCACTATGTTGAATAAGGATGTCCCAAACAAAGCACCATTCTAATACAACCCCTTAAAGCTGCTCTATTCAGCAAGAGTGCAAGACAAAGTGATACCATTGGTTAAAAAGCATGTGAAACATAGATGTGTGGAATAACGATACTGCGTAGTTTCTTATCACGGTGACGGTACAGAGGAGAGAAGAACACAAATATTGTTTTCCTTAGAAAAGCAGACACACATCCCCTCACAAAACCTCATCGATATCATTCAAACATAATGCATGAAGAATGATGATGATTTTCTTAAACTTGTGGATTCACATTTTCATTTGAAATTCAACATGACAATGCACAGAAACACATGTTTGTTCCTTGCAGTTTTGCTGAATAGGATTCAGGGGATCTCAGTATCAGTTTCCTCTACAGACATCGGAGGCATGACTCTGGCACAATATCACCATCTGGTGGCGATATAATGCTAGAGCAGGTAATACTGTGCATTGCTAGTGTACTTTTCACCCAATGTAGTGAGTACAAAGAGGCCCAACAACTGTCCAGATTTGAAATGCACAGGACTGCTGCAGTGACATTTCAATTCTGAAAGGCACTGATGATCTCTGAAACCTCAATCCGAGGTGGGCGAGGAACCAGAATGGAGCTGAGATCACAGAGACCGAAGTGGGGCGAAGGGGAGACCAGATTGTTTTGATTGTGTTTTGGCAACCCAACTCATTAAAATTTAAAGGACGTCCCACAAGAACATTTTCTGCTCTCCGAAAGTACAACCACACAGAAAACGTCCTTTGACAGAGAGCAGACCAATTTAAATCTTCATGGTTTTTGTTCATTTTTGTCTTCGTGCATTAGCTCGTCTAAATCTGTGATTACTATGTGACATTTCAGATTTTTCTTATATTCCTTCTGTACACCCTTGGATCGTGACATTAGAAGGGGTGAATCACAGCTAACGGCGTACAACTTAGAGCAGATTGGCTTTGAAATGCCAAATATGACTTTGGTTTGATGATCAAATATTGAAAGGAAAAACGCAGAGCTCATTAGTCTCATCTAATTAAGTCATACTTTACTTAATTGCCATTTCCACTCTTAAAGGACCATACCTCTAGTTCTGTATGTTTGAGCCCAATAAATATTACTTGCATACATGTTACGTTCCTGCCAACCATTTTCCAAAACATAAAATTATATTTTAATTGTCGTGTTGTTTTGTCAGATCCCCTAATCTTTCAAAGTCAAATGATCACCAGATGATACATCCACCGTAAAATTAAATGTTTCGTATGCTAATACTTACACATGATTACAGAAGGCACAGATGTTTTAATTTCTCTGTAAAAACAGTCTTTTCCTGCGACTATATTCCCTGGCAGATTCATACATTTTTTTTTCTGTGTAGCTTTGTGTTGGATCAGTTAAATTAAGCAATTCTGACAAAAAGAAATAGCGGTGTGTGTGGATGGCTACGATAGATTACCTATCTCAAGCATGTTTGAAGTCTCTACAAGTTAATTTTAATAGCACACTGGAATGAACTGAAACTAATAGTAGTCTGGAAGGTAGGAAAAATAATTAAAAAATTTGCCACTCGTAGTATGTTTTGAGAAGCGGTTGGCAGTAACGTAACATGTATGTGGGGTTGTACTTATTGGGCTCAAACATGCAAAACGAGTGGTGGTGAGAAGGTCTGATGCTGGAGTGAGTCTGATTTCTGCTGATCTGGTTTTGGTTCTGGTCTGAGAACAGTCGAAATGAGAGGCGAGGAAAGGGATGCAGAAGCTACACTGGTACATGCAACATAGATACAGTAAACTATTTGCTGAAGAGGAAAGACACTTGCACTGCACTCTGGGTAATGGGACACCCATTTTCTTTTTTACTCACAATAAATCACTAGCAGTGAGTGTTAAAATAAAGTGGCGTTTTCCAATGGCAGCAGGGAAAGAAATACATCAAGAGTGTGTCAATGGTCATAAAGAAACATGGGAAAAGCAACAGAAGAGAACAGATCATGACAGAACAGAACACAGGACAGATTTCCATTGCAGGAACTGTCATCTTTCCAAAAACAACTCTCTTACTGGTAATAACGGGAATAAGACAAAACATAATGTCATGTCCATCATCAGAGGCTCAGACATGAAGATATTAAGAAAAAAAGACAAATGAAATAGTGGGAAACGTTTGGAAAAGATTACTGTAACTGTCTGTTGTAGAAATATGGAATTTTCATTGATCCAAATTAACACGTCCTCTGAAATATTGGCTAATATTCATTTGCTGTTCCTGCCTACATTGTGATGCTGTGTAAACATTCTAAAGGTAAAACTATTTATTTAACCCTCTAGAATCATTTTTGCAGTTTTACTTTTCAATTTGTCTCTCAATGCTACTTAAAAACCTGTGCCGTAAAAAAAAAAATATTTAAATAGACAGGATGGCAAGTTGTTTCCCTGTTACAATCTATCAGTTTTCTATGATTTTTGGAGACAATCTCTTAAATTCTGGGAAGTAAGAAATTATAGAAATATATGTTTTTAGAAAGAAAAAAAATCAAATGAGGATTATAGAAATCTCTTAATTTTCTAATTTCTAGAAAATCTAGAAAATTTGAAAAAAAAGAAGAAAATTTTCATCCTATAACATTCTTCGAACATTGTAGAAAAAATGAAGGCAAAAAAATCTCGTAAAATATTCTAGATAACTATCTCAATGATTAAACAAAATTTCAAAACTGTTTGTCATATGATCAGTTTTGATTTGTCCTTAAACTCTGTTTTTTTACATTCTTAGAAATATCCAAATTTCACAAGCAAAAAAAAATTGTCTGTCCTGTCTCGTAAATTTTTTAAACAATTTTGATTATTGACTAGAATTTTCTAAAATAAAATTAAAAAAACAAGAATTTTCTAGGTAGCAAATAAAAGCCAAATTAATGGAATTGTGAACCTACAAAGAAATGACATTAGACTCCAGAGAGTTAAAAGAACTTTTATGGTCCAGTTGTTAAATTTAATAATTTCCAGACTCTTGAATATTTATATCATGTGGGTGTCTGACCTTAAAACACCAAAGTGGGCAGCTGAGGTCAATCAATCTTCCTTTACGTCTTACTGACATTAAATCAATAAGGAAAAATGTCAGTGAACTAATGTGTGGATTTGTTGATCTATTCATTTGTCAGTATAATTTTACTTTTATACTGAATCTTTCCTCATTTCTATTTTTGTAAAGTTTATTTAGTATGACAAACTCTCAGTTTGCATAACTAAAGAAATGATGCAATAGTAAACACACACACACACACAAAAAACTAAATAAACTCAAAGATGACAAAATTTTAAAATTTTGAACTTGGAAAAAAAAACTAAATTACATACTGACTGATGATCAAACCACAACAGATGAGATCAAATGGGACCCTTATCAAACAGTGGAATTATTCTGTTTCCTAAGGATATAATGGAGTGACAACATATATAATTTATGTGCCACAGTATATAAAAGCAGTAAAAAGACCAGAGGTATAATATTAGAGCAAAAATTAAAAAAAACAAAACCTTGAGACAGTCACTCAGGAAGGTTTGGAGGTGAGAGGAAAAGAGGAAAAGAGGGAAACGTAAATTTAAAGCTCAGCTACTCACGTCGTTTGCAGCCACACTTTTTGATCCGTTTTGGGTCTGTGATGTCATCATGACAAGCTTTGCAGTAGAAAAATGCTCTGCAGGAAAAAAAAAACAGCACAGATGTTCAATTTGACTTAAAGGACCATACCAGTAGTTTTGCATGTTTGAGTGCTGAATCATCATTCCTCTACATCAAACTCAGAAGTGCTCTGTGCACTTTTAACTGTATTAAAATGCTAAAATTAAGTAACTTTGGCAACAAAAAAATAATAATAACAGCTTATGGTTTGCTGTGATGGATTACTTATCTCAAGCACGTTTCAAGTCTCTAAGATGATTTTAATAGCGTACTGGAATGAACTGAAACCAATGGCTGTCTGGAAGGTAAGAAAAAGACTTTGAAAATGCACTGCTGGAGATGTACTGGAGCAGAAACATGCAAAACTAGTTACATGGTCCTTTAACAAAAAACCCTTAGACAATTTAGATTTTTTTTTTAATGGTTGTTCATCAGGTTTACCTCTTTACTTCTTTGGCATCACTGGCAATAAAGAATCCCAGCGTCCCCTCCTGCATCTTGACATGGTTACCCGGATTGATGAGGATGCTGGGCAGGAAGAGAAATAGACACAACGTGCTCATCAACTTCTGGATTAAACTCGCCTCACACTAACAACATGCTAATCAAGAGGAATGGTACACACACTTCTAGAAAGCTTTAATCAGACCTGGACTGCGCAGCCCACACTTGTCTGGACTGGATTTTGCCTCGTTTTAACAGATCATCCCTACTAGTTTGAGGCTATGGTGTGTGTTTTTTTTTTTT
>VXCM01002836.1:20231-54324 GCA_014773175.1 Lucifuga dentata | reverse complement strand
GCCCAAATCAGATCTGAGCATATCAGATTTCATGTGGCTTTTTACCATTTACATCTTCAGGAAACGCATCTGATATGTGTCGTGTGTGCACAAAAAATTGGAGTCAGATTGCATGCGTGTGGTCGTGTAAATCCAGCCTATGAGACATGCATCTTAAAAGCAAGTCATTTGTCTGCAAAGTACTATTATCATCTGTACTCTCAGTGTGTGAGGCTGGAGAAACTGGCTTTGCAACACCTTTTGTTTCACTGTGCTTGGGAGAAATAGTGATTTTCCCATTTTTCTTCTTTTGTACAAATTCTTAGTCAAAATCTCTTGCAATAACAGCAGCTGGCACGATAGACATGTTTGGGAAATCAACATCTGGCCATTTGGTCAAATCATATCCATATGTGTCAGAACAGCCTCTGGTTGTGAGTTAAAGCTCAGCTATTTTATCCAGTCAGTTAGCATCATTAGCCGCTTGTTTGACTCCTTATTAGGAGAGATTTGAGGGAGTCCAGACCAAGTTTAGGAACTTTGAAATGGTCAGAAATGGCAAAGAGTAATTTCTGATGCAGCCTTTTGCAATACGCACTGATGAATGAAGCTAAATTAAAACAGCAGTTTAGCTGGACATACTTTCCTTATCACAGCATCAGACAGGCTGTTAAAATCTGGATATAAATTTAAAGATAAGCGCCTGTACTTCAGTTGACCTCTTTCTGATTAAATAATGGTCTAGCCAAATTTGTTTCACCATATTTCAATAATTGATCCTGTAGCAAATCAAAGTTTTGTTTAATTGTAAAGCTCAGTTCATGTACATGCAAATTAAAATTTAGATAATAATTGGATTAAGGCAACAAATTGTTTTTCCACACTTCATTGATTAACGATGAATTTTTCAGTGTCATGATAATTATTACAGACACTGTGACTAATGCTCTCACTACACACACTGAATACAGCAATTTCACACTCCTTCCAAAAAGCATTCGGGTTCATAGAGGAAATCACATTTAAAGGACCATACCACCCATTTTGCATGTTTGAGCCTAATATATTTCATTTTCATACACGTTAGATTACTGACAATCATTTCCCAAAGCATACTACTAGAACAGTGAATTAAAAATGTTTTTCCTACCTTCCAGACCTCCATTGGTTTCAGTTCATTCTGCTATTAAAATCAACTTGTTGTTACTTGAAACGTTCTTGGGATAGGTAATCCATCATCACCAACAAGACGTGTATTCAGGTTTTTTTTGGAAGTTATGTAATTTTAGCGTTTAAGCTCAATAAAAAGCGTGGAGTGAATGTATGCCTCCACCGGGGAATATAGTCCCAAAAGAAGACCTGCGTTTATGGAAAAATTGAAATGACCCTGACTTTATAAGGCTGTGTAACTATTAGCGGCAAAACATCAATTTTTAAGTTGGGTGTATCACTTCATTTTGAAAGATTAAGAGATTTTGCAAAATATCAGAAAGCTGAAATACGGTTTTATCCTCTGGGAAATGATTGTCAGTAACGTAACATGTATGGAAATTGAATATATTAGGCTCAAACATGCAAAANGGGAAATGATTGTCAGTAACGTAACATGTATGGAAATTGAATATATTAGGCTCAAACATGCAAAATGTGTGGTACAGTCTTTTAACAGTACATGTAGAAGGCAGGTTGCTGAGCAACCAACCTGTCTCAAGTGGCACAAAACCCAAAAATAATAACCCAGAAAATTCCAATTTATGTATGTCGTGATAAAAACAAAGGCACAGAAAATGTTTTAAATCATAATCAATGTATGTTCTGTCTCAGGTCTCAGATACTCTGTGTGTTTATGATTATCTGCACGGTTAGCATGAAGTCGCAGGACAGATTTGATGCCACTACATTGTGAGTCCGTAGTTTGCACCTCAGTCGTCTGATCCACCGGGACGTTCCTCATTTTAGAAGTCAGACGGCCCTGCTGCCATCAACCTCAGACAGATGAAGGCCTTGAATTGTCAGACAGTCGGTCACGGCCGCATTACTGTGGTTTGCCACACCGTCTCTCACACACACCCGCACATATATGTCTCAGAGATTACATCAGTGTTTATCGAAGGTATTTTTAGTTACTGCTGAGTTTGAGTTTCTCGTGGGCATCAGCAGGTATTTTCCCAACCAAGGCTTCATGATTTTTATATCAAAGTTTGCACTGATGTTTTAAGAAGTGATGCTTATATTTGGCGTTATGGGTGTGAGGTATATTTAACCTGTGAGAATAAATATAAATGGAAATTATTAGGTTGGTGTTACAACCCATCTTTACATGTACAGTCTATACAGTATTTAACATTTCCAGCTATTTTTCGAACCTCACATATGGCTTGATGATATCATCTGAACAGTATATATAGTAGGAAAATGTTGTGTGTATTTATATATGCGGTACAGTAAAGGTCTTTCTTTGATGGTGCGAATGGGAGAGGACAGGGCTGTGTTCAGGCTAGTTAAAGCTTAAATCCTTAAAAAAAAAAAAAGAGGATTCCACTCTTACACGTGATCAGCAGTGAATACGTGCTACCTTCCATTCCTTTCTATGGAGCTGAGCGGCACCTTTCAGTCTTCAGTCATCCAACAACGTGCTCCTCCTCCTGCACTTTTCTGCCATGATCAAAGTTTAACCAAATTTGACCCTTTATGCCAGTGACCTGTCAAACAACTAAAGACAGAAAAGCAGCACAAGACGGAAGCAGAAGTGACAAAACGATGGAGGAGAAGCTCTTAAAACACAACACAAATGTAAATCGGACCACGATCGAGGCCAAAAACTGGCACGTAGCCTTTGCTCGGACTTGAAATGTCACATTAGCTACACCCAAAGCTAAGGGTGCTGCTTGATGACATGTTGGTCTTGGTTTGGCATCAGCTCTCTGCTACTTGAGCTGAGGAAGGAACACAGTGGCGGGCGTGTAGGCAACGAGTCGAGTGACGCAGAAATCATTTCGNAGCTGAGGAAGGAACACAGTGGCGGGCGTGTAGGCAACGAGTCGAGTGACGCAGAAATCATTTCGTTTTTACCAAGCAGCCAAATCAACAATAGCAAATGAGTGAATGTCAGTGTAAACTGCAGTTTTGATGGTACATACTGTATATTATTTCCTTTTTTTAAAATTTTACGGTAACTTAGTTATATTTATCGGACATCCTCTGTTTACCCTCCCCTCAGGTAGGCTCAGAACCATCCACACACGGACCAATAGAGTGAGAAACAGGTTTTTCCCTCGTGCCATGGACAAGCTGCTGAACCCATAATCTCATCCCCCAAACCTCAAGTGCAATACATAACTATTGAAACATGTAATATAACCGAGGCAAGTGCAGTAACTGCTGATGGCACTTTATTCTTCTATTTGATTTGATTTGTCTGTTTGATCATGACTTTTATTCTTGATTTTATTATATCGTATCTTAACTATTTATTATTTTTATATTTATACATATACAGTATTTCTGCTGCTATGTGGAGTGGATTGCTGCCGAACTAAGTCTCGCTGTGTCCTGATGTCTGTCTGTCTATCTATCTATCTATCCATCTATCCATCCATCCATCCATCAAGGGACTGTTTATACACTATAAATCAAACGTAAGCACACAGAGGACTATTTTCTAAGACAACCTGCCAATGTTTCGTTTGTTATCTTCAGAAAGCGTCTTTAAATGCACCAAGTTTTACACAAATGCCAGTGAAAGCAACATCCGATGCTGTAAGTGTGTGTTCACATTCAGTGAAGGACATCCAGGCTCGTCACTGAAATCTGTCTGCTGCTGGTTTCCCTGCAGAGGAGCTTCAGCTCCAGTTTTTGCAAGTAGAAGTGTGCAGGAGTTTGGCAGGCGGGAAGCATGATGGAGTAGAAGGTCACACGCTCACTGGCAAACGCACACATTACCCCAAATAACACACACACACACACACACACAGACATTCTGTGTATTTATTGACTCTATTGCCACTTTCTGTAGAATCAGCAGCAGAGGCGTTGTTTGACTGACCTCTCTGTCCTCTCCAGTTTCTTAGGCTGAATGTAAAGAGCTTGTACTCTCAGCAGATTGGCTAATAAAGGACCCTTTGATTCTCTGGGCTGGGTGGGGAGGTGGGGNTGGGTGGGTTGGGGTGGTTAGCATGGCTTTAACACCATAACACCTACTCAACACTCATTACAGTCCACCTGTGCCAGCTGCCATAGAAGAGAAGCACGTTCATGGTCTGTTTTTCTCACACACACACACACACACACACACACAGAAAGAGGACTGAGGCCTGTCGTGACCTCTGCAGGTTCAGGTGCAGTGGATCCAGTTCTGGTAAATGTTCAGTCCTTCCCTTCCTGACTTCTCCAGCTCCTCTCCCTCTACCTTGGAATAACAAAAATAAAATCCTCTGGCTCTTATATTGAATTTGAAAGTTTATATTTCTCCCTAATCATTGTATTTCGCCCAAGCTGTCACAGTAAAAGGAAGCATTTCGCTCTTTTGTCCAGGGAAGATTTTCAGCTTTGTTGTGCTTGTATTTTCTATATTTACCATCAAATATGCAGAGCTTGTCTCCCATAGGGAAACCAGAGATGATGAACTACGTCGAAACGTAATTTTAATTACACATTGCCCTCAGAAGGAAAAAGCGTGCTGAAATTATGCTTTATTATATGGTTTCTTGAGCCTCCCAGCCAAGAGCAACTCATTCTATTTTGTTTTAAGAGCATCTCCCNCCCTTCCTAAAGTGGTTTTCAGGACTGCACCGCTGCAGTGTTACCCTTTCTTTGACATGCTAGCAGCCTCAGCGCCTGCCAATAAAATAAATAACAGCGGACCTGATTATACAGGGATAGACTGGCGAAATATTGCACCCGTTTAGTTTGGAAGCTCATACAGAACAGGCCTTTTCACCCCACTGAACCGGAGAACCCAAGCGTACGGGTGCTGGAATAAGTGGGTGGCTACGTACTGCTACCTAAGAAGTCCCTCCATCCTTTCTATACCTGTTCAGGCCTCTTGGTGTGCCCCTTTTGTTTGGCTAACGCCAACCTCAACACTCCACTCCCTGTGGAGGACAGTAGCTGCTTTTAGAGAAGCCCTCTGCTGGCTCAGCGTCTCTTCAGATAAAAATGAGGACTGCTGTCCAACTGAAGGGTGAGATGGATTATGTTTTTATGAGGCCCACCCAGGCATCCCACCACCAACACCACAGCGAGGGCTGGGGACGGCCAGAGCTACAACACTGACCACAGCTCACCTTTGCCAAGAATATATTTTACGGACGTCTCCATTTTATTAGAGTATAGACCCTGGAAGGCAAAAAGAGAATGAAATGTGATAAAGAGTAGGAGTTAAATTCCTTGGCCCTCTGTGCAACCAGGATGCTTCGTCGCTCGCAGACAATTCCCCACACTTAACCTTGTTTGACTGAAATTGCAAAACTGCAAAACCAGTGTTGCACTTTGGCCAAGCAAACATGAACCAAGAGGAGAGGCTGGAATCTGCATTTATCAGAACATCATTTGTAACCCCAGAAAAAAAAAGGGCAGATTTAGTGCCGTGTTGACAGAAACATGACTGGAAGATTTTTAAAATGTTGCTTATTTTCTCACCACCTCAAAGCGTGAGGCGGGGCGGCCGTCCCAGCAGNGATTTTTAAAATGTTGCTTATTTTCTCACCACCTCAAAGCGTGAGGCGGGGCGGCCGTCCCAGCAGTCGAATGATGGAAGTTCCAGTTGTGGTTGGCACTGGACGGAGGTCACCGACGGGGAACTGAAATTGGCTTTTGAGTTCTTAAGGACTCAGACAGGAAGTAAAGGTGTTTTGGGGTGGAAACCAGCTGAGGAGACACAGTCATGGTTAGAGAAAAAAGTAAAAGTAAAGATTGAAGTGGGTAAAAAAGAAAAGTATGAGGGGTTAGACATGGAGATGGAGTGATTTGTGTTGCAGAGAGAGAGAGAGAGAGAGAACACCATCAGCTTATCTGTCCAGTTGAACCAGAGGCGCCAGCTATTCTTGCGCCACTCATTTTGTATATTTCTTCCTCTCTCAATTCCCCCCNTCCCCCCGCTTGCCCTGAGTTTATCTCTTTGTCTTTTCTGGTGGTGATATTTACCAAACGTCTGGTCAAAGGCTCAGTCTATCCACAGGTCTGGATCAGATTTACTCAGGGCTTAGGGCTCTGTTTAGAGCTCTTTGCTTTGAGAGGAGGGTGAGAGCCAGAGAGGGAATTTCTTACAAAACTCCCCAGTTTAGCAGTTTAGCGGTTAGAGGCTGTTTGAGATGGAGGTGCTGGGGAATTCCCTACAAGACTTTTCTCTTCTTTCTTTAGTCTTGGTCTCTCTCATCTCCATTTTTTTTTTTTTTTTTTTTTNTTTTTTTTTTTTTTTTTTTTGTCAAAGCACCGCAGGAGAAATATCACAATATCCCTGTGTCCAAGTGACATTTAACAGCTGCAGTACACCAAAAGACAATTGTTCTTCATGGAGAACAGCTCAGTACAAACTCATTTCTGCTGCTCCAGCAAATGAATCATACTGCCATGCGACTTTCCTCTTCTTTTCCCCCCTCTGTCCTCTTTCATTTTTTGCATCTGTCCATCTTTACCCGGCCCATCTCCCTCTACCTATTCAACTTCTTTTCTTTCCCCTCCTCAACTTTCCTCCCACCTTCCCTCCTTCTCCCTCCAGTCATCCGATTCAGCTGAAGGAGCAGGGTGGTCCTGGGGGNACCTTCCCTCCTTCTCCCTCCAGTCATCCGATTCAGCTGAAGGAGCAGGGTGGTCCTGGGGGTTCTCAGCAGGTTTTATCTCCAGCCCAGTTGCCTGAAGAGACAGAGTGCCTGACGGTGCCCAAATACAAGAGAGACTTGGTGCAGAAGCTGAAGATCTTGCGTCAGGAGCTGTCTCAGCAGCAGCCCCAGGCCGGCCACTGCCGCATCGAGGTGTGCCGTGAGGAGATATTTGAGGTAAAAATACACACAAGCTACATACATGCACTTAATAAAAATGCTATTGTTTTTGTTTAGCTTAATCCTCTTGTGATTCCTACAAAAATTGTCAAACACAAGCACTGCCTTCCACGGTTTTCACAGATCATTCTCTTGAAACTTTCCCCCTTGGAAGTACATTAACTTCTCTGGAAAATGTACAGCTTTTTCATAAACAAGCGTACAGTCCAGAGCTGCTTAAGAGGATTTAGAACCTACAATTGCAGGTATACTTTAAACCATAAAAGGGAACATTCACTGAGCTGTTGAAGGGCGTCAGAGCACAACTACAAGCGCGCACAGATACACAATTTAATGCATTTTGCCAGTAACCTGTAGAATGAAATATAATATACATTTGCCATTCGTTCACAAAAACCATCAGCTGGCATTTTGGAGGCTCGTGTACGAGCTCAACACATCTGCACAAGCAATAACAGAATGCTCAGAAAGCCAGATCTGTGCATTTTACTGGCATTTTTTCACCCCATTTACGGTCTGCAGCAGAAAAGGCCCCAGAGCAGCAAGAAGCAGTACTCAGAACCGTTTTACGATTTCCAGGGAAAGGCAGAGCAAAAAGGCCTTCACAACACCACAAAACTCCTTCTTCTTCCCCTTTTCTTCTCTCTTGCTCTCTCTCTCTCGCTCTCTCTCTCTTCCTCTCTCTCTCTCTCCCCAATCATTTGTTCTACCAAGGCAAGGCATTCTTTCTGGATGATTTCAGCAGCTAAAGAGGTGGGGGAGTGCGAATAGGGGAGGGTGGGAAGGAGCGGGTGAGGAAAGGCACTAAGGCAGCAGTGGCAAGTCTTCGGGGCCAGACATAGCTTCATAACTACAAGTTGAGCAATGAAAAATATGACTTCATCCCCCTTTGCGACGTGACAGCTGTGTGAAGGGGAAGGCTGAGCGTGAAACACCAGCCCTGCAGATCAGTTTGAGGTTTTCGTGCAGGAACCGGCGCTGTAGTTTTCCACTGGCAGACCCTGCGTACGTGCACTTGCAGCGGTGGGATCATGGTTTCTGTCTACGCAGTGCTGTGGCAGAAGTTTGCATACAATGAACACAAATATAACATCTCCCCTCTCTGTGCACACCATCATTCATAGAGCAGAGAAGTACTGTATACACTCGAGTATAAGCCGAGTTTTTTTTAACCAAATTTCACAACGCAAATCGGGGGTCGGCTTATATGCGAGTAATTCAAATCGGATCCCAGAGAAGGAAATTTCCAGGGATGGAAATACTACCCATTACCACTACCCANAATTCAAATCGGATCCCAGAGAAGGAAATTTCCAGGGATGGAAATACTACCCATTACCACTACCCATGGAAAACAGTTTAAATCATACCTTAGAATGATATATTTCTTGACTAAACTTATTATTCAGCACATTTTGCAGTGGCCAGTAAGCTCTGATCCGTCAGTTATGGCAATCAGCTGCTGAAATAAATATCATGTTTACCGGTATGTGGATTATTTTCAGATAATCAGAGGAATACTATGACAATACCCAGAAAAACAGGTAATTTGCTAAACAAACAAATTGATGGAACAACATCAGAGGGTCGGCTGAGGGAATTCCAAAACTCCATATGGAGGAATGTCCAGCACATAGACAGACCCACATCAACTCAGGTACAGGATAATTACTGAAAACACATAACAGGTGAGATTCTTAACAAAAAAAAAAAAAAAAAAAACATAATTACATAGCTAAATAAGTGCTGTGATAATTACAGTATATCTCATTTGTAAAGCTTTCCTTACCTTCATCAATGCAATTCAAACGAGGAAGAGTCCGGATTAGAGTCCAGAGTCTGGATTATTTTCAGAAAATCACAGGAATACTTTGACAATTTTCAGAAAAAAAAGGTAATTTGCTAAACAAATAAACTGACAGAACGACTTATATGTGGGTTTCTTTAAAAATCTAAATTTGCAGATCAAAATCGGGTCAGTTTATACGCGAGTATATACGGTAATTCTCAATCTTGGTCAATCTGGGAGGCACCAGTTCTTGATCAAGTGGCGTACCTGATTTAGCTAATCAGGTTTGGGTAGAACAGGGAGAAATGGAAAATATGCAGCAAAGAACCCGGACTGAGAACAACTGCAGTGGAAGTTTTCCAGTGTTTGACGGTTTCTGCACCAATATGTCCGTAAAATGGTTTGAGACCTGCTCATCTTCCAGCAGTCCTGATGATGCTCCATATTTCTCCGTCTCAGCCATCAACCAGCATTTTTAATGCCGTGTAAGCACCATAATCAGATAGGAATCGGTATAAATGGATATTGGTTTACTTAGAAACAGACCTAGATGATGCATTTGCAAGTTAATTTACTCAATCATGAATCAAGCGACGATCCATCGTCTTACTATCGAGTAAGAAATCTCTGCATCCCTCATACGCCAATTCAGCAGCAAGTCATTTATAGGCCAAATGGTGGAATCCTGTTATTTCCTTACGCCTCATTTTTGCCTTAAAGGAGCATATCGGTGATTTTTTTTTTGCATGTTTCAGCCCAATAAATACTACTTGCACATACATGTTACGTCACTGCCGTGCCAACCATGCTACTGGAGTGGTAAATATTAGAACTGTTTTTCCTACCATCCAGACTGTCAGTGGTTTCAGTTTGTTCCAGTACGGCATAAAAATGAACTTGTAGAGACTTGAAACGTGTTTGAGATACAACACAGCAAACAAGATGTGTATTCAATGTTTTTTTGTCAAAGTTGCTTATTTTAAGCGATCCACAGAAGAAAATGTATGTCTCCACCAGGAAATGTAGTTCCAGGAGAAGAGGGCTTTTCCTGAGAAATTAAAAACAACCATGCCTTCTACCTTCTGATGTATGAGTTAGCAAGTGAAACATTGATTTTTTTTTTTAAGGTGGGTGTATCGTCTGATCATTTGCATTTGAAAGATTAGGGAATTTGGCAAAATAACATGAAAACTGAAATATGGTTTTATGTTTTGGAAAATAGCTGGCAGTAACGTAACATGTAGGCTCAAACTTTCAAAATCACCGATATGGTCCTTTAATCACACAAAATCGGCCAAATGGAGACAAATTGGATCATAGTGTGCACGTAAACGTACCGAGTGTCAGTGAGGAGGAAGTGATACCGTCTCCATGACTACAGAACCTTCAAATCATGGGGGGGGGGAGAATGCTTCCACAGTTACAGCAGTGTTTTTTCTGTTTACTGTGGCTCAGCCTCTGAGTGTGTGAACTCCCTCAGAGGACAGAGAGAGAGAGAAAAAAAAAGAGAGCGAGAGAGACGACTCTTACGTAATGTAAAGAGAAAACACACGCTTTACATTCCTGTGAGGACATCTACGTAAGTGTAGAAGTCTGTGCTGTTTCAGTGTCTTCTTACGCACCATGAGTACCATGTATCCCAGAAAGTGTGTGTGGGTCACATGACCAGCAGGTCATGTCGTAGAAACCTCTTCTGTCATATTAAAGCCACTTTGTGTTCTCTCTGCTAAATTCTGCGGTGTCGTAGGAGTCGTACCGGCAGGTCATGAAGATGCGTCCCAAAGATCTCTGGAAAAGACTGATGATCAAATTCAGAGGAGAAGAAGGACTGGACTATGGGGGGGTGGCAAGGTACTATGTGTTTCTTTTTCTGTGTGTGTGTGTGTGTGTGTGTGTGTGTGTGTGTGTGTGTGTTTATGCACTTAACATGTCAGCAAGCAGTTCTATAATTAATGTATTTTTTCAGCGTATATCATCTGTGTGTGTGTTTTAGGGAATGGCTATACTTGCTGTCCCATGAGATGCTGAACCCTTACTACGGCCTGTTCCAGTACTCCAGAGACGACATCTACACACTGCAGATTAACCCCGACTCTGCCGTCAACCCGGTAAGAATCAGAGAGTCAAAGGTTATTCAGAATAAATGTCTGAATAATTCAGACAATTCAGACATTATTCAGACATTTATTCATTCAAGGATTGATTTTGTGGTAGGTAAATAGGGATTTTTTTTTCCAACCATGCAGTATTTCGTGGGGATAGCATGTTTTATTAGATACACCTTTACAATCTAATGGAATCCTACACAATAGCCCTGTAATAATCCTACCTGGTGCTTGTAATGACGAGTTTTTCTTGTCACAATTAAAAGAAATTGCAAATTTTTTCTCATTTTGCTACATAGGCTTACTGCTCAGTACAAAAAAAAAAAAAAAANAAAAAAAAAAAAAAAGATTTTTACTGATGCTATAAATTATGAAGCTCTCCAAACCTCCCTCTCCACACCTTAGCATTATAAAATAAAAACCTTCATGTTTCATTTTGAATCTGTTGAACCTGCAGGAGCACCTGTCGTATTTCCACTTTGTGGGCCGCATCATGGGCATGGCAGTGTTCCACGGCCACTACATCGACGGAGGCTTCACGCTGCCTTTTTACAAACAGCTGCTGGGAAAACCAATCACGCTGGACGACATGGAGTCTGTCGACCCCGACCTGCACAACAGCCTCGTCTGGATCCTGTAAGAATCATTTTCAAACCGTTATTCATTCCAGCATTGGCTGAATCTACTTTTACAATACTGAAATTTTAAACCCTTTTAAGCCTGAATAAAGATTTTTTCTGTTGCCTGTCAACTAATTTGAGGGCAGCAGGGGAACTACAGAAACTACAGTTCCAAGCTTTGTTTTTTAAAGTTTCTGGACTTCCTCATGGATCATAAAACTTCTAAAAGAAAACTTTTGGAGAGTCTTCGTCAGCCTTGTTTTAAATAAGCTTACGTGAAGACAGGAAGCTGTTGTTGCAGGCACACCATGTTGTTCAGAAAAGCAAGTGGTCAAATGTGTAAATTATAACAATATTAAAGGAAGAAAAGAGTAAAACTGGAAGCAGAAATCCAATATATTAATTCAAATCTCTTAAATAGGATTTATAAAATAATGGAGGCTGTTGTTAAAAAAAAAAAAAAAGAAAAATACAAATAGCTCTGGAAAAGACACTTTTCTCTCACTGTTTAATCAAACTAAAGCCATTCTTAGGATTAGAGCGCCCTCTACTGTCAGTAACATGAAAGCATTTTTAAAGACGTGCATGAAGTAAATATTTCTCACTATGTCATTTTATCTGCTGTTATGTCTGTGAGGTAACAATTTTTCTGTTGAATCATCAGTTTATGAGATTAAGGAATAATCTCCAATAAAGGGATAATAGGGAAAAATAGTAATTATTTGATTTTTATTATTAATTTTTTTTTCTGTCCACATTTGAGTTTTTATGATCTGATAGAATTTTTTACACACCCAAAGTTTCTGTTAAAAAAAAAAAAAAAAAAANAAAAAAAAAAAAAAAAAAAATAGAATAAATGAAATTTAAAAAAAAAATAAACAATTTAAGAGATTCACACCTTTATCTTTATATCAATTCTTTGGTGTGGGCATGTGAGTGCGTGTGTGTGTGGGGGAGGTTATATGTTGTTATATATTATTTATGCTGTGGGTATTGGTTCTATGTTTTATGTATTATTTTTACTGCTGATGATTGCTTGCTTGTATTGTATTTGATGCTTGGAATTTTGGAGTCCAACACAAATTTCCCTATGGGACAAATAAAGCTTGTCTTGTCTTATCTTGTCTTGTACAATAAAACATAATTAAAAATATTACATTTCCTCTTTCTCTCTCTCTCTGTCTCTCTCTCTCTATATCTCTCTATCTCTCTATCTCTCTATCTCTCTCTCTCTCTCTCTNCCCCCTTCCTCTTTAGGGACAACGACATCACCGGCGTGCTGGACCACACTTTCTGTGTCGAGCATAACGCGTATGGAGAAATCATCCAGCATGAACTCAAACCCAACGGCAAGAGTGTCTCCGTCACAGAGGACACCAAGAAGGAGTATGTCAGGTATGGACACACACACACACACACAAACAGACAGCCAAGTCACCACAATACAGTTTTACAGCAATGAAAGCAAATTATAGTGTTATATAATTTATTCAGTCACTCTCTCTCTCTCTCTCTCTCTCTCTCTCTCGCCCCTCCTCCCTCCCTGCAGATTATATGTGAACTGGCGTTTCCTGCACGGCATCGAGGCTCAGTTTCTGGCCCTGCAGAAAGGCTTCAATGAAGTTATTCCTCAGCACCTCCTCAAAGCGTTCGACGAGAAGGAACTGGAGGTACAGCTAAAATTCTCGCCGCTCAGTCTGCCTTTTCTTCCTTCCTTTCTTCCTTTCATTTTTGCTTCATTTGCTTGAGGCTAATGATCTCACAACACCGCTAACCGACCTCTTTTTTTCATCATGTGTAAACCGTGTGACGGCGCTCTGCAGCTGATAGTGTGTGGCCTGGGTAAGATCGACATCTCAGACTGGAAGTCCAACACCCGCCTGAAGCACTGCACCCCCGACAGCAACATCGTGAAGTGGTTCTGGAAGGCCGTGGAGTCCTTCGACGAGGAGAGGAGAGCCCGGCTGCTGCAGTTTGTGACCGGATCCTCCAGAGTCCCGCTGCAGGGCTTCAAGGCTTTACAGGGTACAAACGTCACTCTGTGTGTGTGTGTGTGTGTGAGAGATGTTGGTGGTAACATTTAGTGTGGCTTGGCAGAATTGTCAAGCCAAAATTTGTCGTCTTGTCAGAATATTTTAGGGTGTTTTCAGACTCGTTTGCTTGCTTGGAATCTGATTTCTATAAACTGCGTTAAATCAAAGATAGCAAAATCTATACTATTCTCTATAAGGTTAAACGACGTACTAAATGAAAAGGTATCGTTAACTCTGTATAATTCCATAATTGTTCCATATATGAACTACTGTGTTGCCATCTGGGGAAATTATATCATTATATTCACCAAACAATTTTTTGACCTTCAAAAGAGCTGTAAGAATTATAAACAAAAGTAGAGTTCCATCTAATCCTCTTTTTTACAAACTACAAATGTTAAAATTTTCTGATATTGTAAACTATAACATTGGACAAATTATGTTTCAAGCTCAAAAAATCAAGAACTACCAGTAAATATTCAACAAATGTTTAAAGAAGGAAAGAGTCAGTATAATCATAGAGTTTGTATGTATGGTATTCCAAAAATGAGAACAGAAACAAAAAGAAGAAGCATATGTGTGACTGGTGTTAATATATGGAACAGGATGGAAAATGAAATTAAATTATGTAAAATTAAAAAAAAAAAAAATTTAAATGGATGTTTAAAATGAATGTAACGAAGAAATACGAAAAAATTCTATGAATAATTCATTTTGAAATCACGACTGCCTATGTATGTATGTGAAAATGTATATGTAAACGTATTTTTCTTTATTTATTATGGTGAAGGTGGCACAATGATTTANAAAAAAAAAAAAAAAAAATGTGTGTATATATATATATATACACACATATATACAGTATATGGGATATGTAGATACAAACTGTGAATTGTGTGTGTCACGCATTGTACTAGTAATGAATGTTGAACGACCGAAATAAAAAAAATAAATTTCTCTTCTGAAGATGCATCAGATTAGTTTGGCATTTAGGGTATTTATTATCTCATTGCTGATGGAAGCAGCGTAAATACATCCATATTTTAGTCTTTGTCATCACAGAGGAACTGCTGATTTTTGGTGCTGATCCTAGTTTGATGACTGTGTTCACATATGCCCAAACAAACCAGATTTAAGGGGGAAACACTCCAGGTTCCGAAACAAATGCTCAAAACGAACGAGCTGTGAAAACGCTCTTAAATAAAAGCCAAAATCAAGTAAAATGATAAAACTGACTGAATTTTTCTTCTTGTTTTGTGTTTTGGCTGCAGGAGCTGCAGGGCCACGACTCTTCACCATCCATCAGATCGATGCCAACACCAACAACCTGCCCAAAGCCCACACCTGGTGTGTGTCACACACATACACTCAGATGAAGCCTTCACTGACCTTTTTATGAGAAACTCATACACTCTAAACCTGAATTAGTTAAATCTACTCAAAAAATTTGAGGAAACTGATCACCTCAAAAAAAAAACTTAATGCTTATATGTTTATTCAATTCAGTAAAATTGAGTTTACTGTACTCAAGTAATTTATTTACTCCTGAATTTAATATTTTTGGTTGCATACAGATATACTTTATTGCCACTTAAATAAATCAAGTTAAGCCAAGTCATTTGTTTCAAGTTTAAATCAGTTAAAACTAAAATTATTTAAAAACAGAATCACAGTTACCCAAAAAATGCATTTTATTATTTTTTTTTAATTTAACCTTTATTTAGGCAGCATCGAATGCTCTTTTGTGGGAACACCCTGCTCACACACCTATCAGTGTGTAAAGAGTGTAGAGGAAGACTTCTCAGTGAACAAAGTGGAAACACTTTGCTGAGTGAAAGGTCCCTCAGTTAAAGCTCATTAAAGCTTCAACAACAAGAGGGCAATATAATAAGAAACTTAAAGAATGCAGCAGAGAGGTCACTAAAAGAGACGACACTCTCTCTGATGGTTACACACCAAAAAGTAGAAAGCATTCAGATGTAACTCAAACTGCTACAGCAACAAATAAACTTACACAAAGCTACAACATTCACAAAAAGGATTATAACAAATATTTACAACAGAACTAGAACTCAAAGCATGTAACAATGCTGCAAGGCATGCTGGGAGAATCAGAGCAGCGTCACATGTGTCATTTAACTCAAAACAATTGGTCATTATTAAGTCATTAGCACCCTAAACTCCTGCAATAGTTAACAGTACTTAAAGTAGTAGTAACAGTACTTAAGGATTTTAAGGTGCATTAACTTCTACAAGGTTTTTCATGATTCCTTACTCATTTTTTCTGAGTGGAGTGTATTATTGGGATTTACAGTGCATCCTCTTCCTCTTCCTCTCTGCAGCTTTAACCGGATCGACATTCCTCCCTACGAGAGCTACGACAAGCTTTACGACAAGCTGCTGACGGCGATCGAGGAAACCTGTGGCTTCGCAGTGGAATGAGAGAAACCTAAGCAAAGTGTGTGTGTGCTCGTGTGTGTGTGTGTGTGTGTGTTGAAGCAGAAAGACTCTCAGTGACTGTCACTGTGACGTACCAGCGGGCTCAGAGACTGAGGCCGCACGTCTTCAACCAGCCACAGTCTTCCTCCTCCTCCTCTCTCCATGTTCTTCCCTGATGGAGAACACGCTCTGTTTCAGCTGCTGCTAAAGACTCATCACCCCAGCTGTTTTTGTGTGTGTGTGTGTGTGTGTGTGTGTGTGTGTGTGTGTGTGTTGGTGCTGTTAATGAAATTCAGAGAACAAATGAAGACCTGCAGCATTTTTCTTAGTTTGCTTCTCGGTTGTCGTCATCGTTAGGAGAAATGGTGACGTAGCGCCGCCTGGTTATGTTATCAATTCAGGAAGCAGACGACGACCATTCGCTGTGTCTCGGATCTTGAGGCGGAGTCACACATGGAGGCAGAATAACACACGATCACCGCCCACCACCATCCTCATTGGACTGCAAAGCTAAACGAAGGTGGAGTTACATCTCCAACGGCTGAAGCCTGCAGATGAAAGTTCGCATTGAGAGAATTGTGGCGAAATCTTTGGTTGTCCAAAACGGCGGTCCTAGACTGTGGTACGAGACACGTCCACGGAGAACCCATTTAGCACTCTTAGTTGCAACCAAAGACAACCTGCGACAGCATTCTGCGTCAGAAATGCTGCCTGCTGCTGTGACGCACATCTGCAAACCGCTGCAAACCTGTTCTAATGCAACGAGTCGCCAGACATTCGTCACAGTCTCACGCATCAAACCTCGCAGCAT
Organism: Lucifuga dentata; assembly: GCA_014773175.1. Classification (NCBI taxonomy): domain Eukaryota; kingdom Metazoa; phylum Chordata; class Actinopteri; order Ophidiiformes; family Bythitidae; genus Lucifuga; species Lucifuga dentata. The sequence continues at coordinate 37,550 of VXCM01002836.1, read as the reverse complement.
CGCATGCACACACCGTAGCCTTTAGAGTTAGGGCTATAGTACACGTGTAACCCCACCCCAAGCTCACACACACACACACAGCCAAGACCCTCACAAAGCAGATGAATCAACTCAAAACCGTCATCTGACTAAACCGTGTTCAGAATTCACCGTACTGTAGGTGTTGGAAAGCCGTGACTCACAGGCGTGATCTTGTCAAGCTACTGAATCTTTAGCACATATAAATCTACAGGTAGCCATTTTCTTGCCCTTTGTAGCCATCTGAACCTCAGCCAGTCGACCTTTAGACCCTCATGGCCACAGAGTCGTTGTGTTTCAGTTTGTTGATTCCTCCTCCCTCAGCGTGACGCTCGATATATGAAGGGTTCCTTCCTGAACGCTCCAGCAGGAGTCATTTGGAACTAAAATGCCACATACAGCGGGGTCCAAAAGTCTGAGACCACGTGGAAAATCCGTGATGTTTTCCATGTAAATGTGGAAATAATCAGAAAGTCTGACATCACAAGAAGCTCTNAATCCGTGATGTTTTCCATGTAAATGTGGAAATAATCAGAAAGTCTGACATCACAAGAAGCTCTTTGTCAGATCATGCTGGATAACTTGGCTCATCAGGTTTTTACAGACTGTGGAGTCCATGCAGCTGGATGATGCTGTCATTGAAGCTAAAGGGGGGCGTGCCAAGTACTATATTATAATATTCTGATAGTCATGGACATTTTTCAAAGATTCAGCTTTTCAGTCTAATTGTTAAGATGATGTTATCATTTGTAATGAAAAATCTGGTATTAAATTCAAAAAGAATGCAAAATAGAAGCATTTTCGCAGTGGTCTCAGACTTTTAGACCCTGCTGTATTTAAGTATGAACATCAGGACTCATTTGGAGGTCGGTTTGGTGTTTCATGGTGTGTGTGTGTGTGTGTGTGTGTGTGTGTGTGTGTGTGTGNTTTTTTTTTTTTTTTTTTTTTGCATGCGTTTAACAACCGCACATGTTTTGTATGCAAGAGGGGGGTAGATGTTTTATAGGTAAAGGATGATTTCACGTTATTTCTCTTTGCACCGTATCCCTGTTTGAGCCTGGTTCGTTTTCTGTTGTCTCCCATTTACAGCACAGTTCTGCATGTTTTTTTTTTTTTAACCAAATCCAGCATCACAGCACACGATCAGTCAATTCATATGCGAAAAGGGCACAACTGTCCACAGGACCGAGCTTGATAAAAAGCTGTTTGAGGTAGAAATCTGTTATCAAAGTCGCATCCAGAAGTATTTTCTCTCTCTCTCTCGTCACTTTAGAGCACTTTACAAACCGAGCAGCAGAAAGGAGTGCTTTCTTCACCTTAGATAAATATATCAATTTATTTGCTATTATACAACGGCATTACAAATACACAGAGTAAGAAAAGTATCTATTTACCTGTAATTTTTGAGTACATATGTACAAATACATAGCTATTTTGTATATTGCTGCTTGTTGTTTTCTGTTCGTTTTAAATGCGATGCATGTTGGTGTCTGTCACACCTCTTTGCATTCTCAGGTGAAGTTGTCTTTTTTTTTGGTTCTTTTATAAGATTTTAGGCTAGTATGTGAAGAGGAAGGAGACTGGTATTGGTGAAATCCTCTCTTTGAACCAGGATAAAAAAATTAAAATAGCGTTTAAAGGACCATACCAGTGGATTTGCATGCTTGAGATCAATAAAAACTACCTGCATACATGTTACATTATGGCAAAATTATGCATACAATATGGCAAAAAGTTTCCAAAATATGAAAAATTTTAGTTTTGTTGTTTATGTCAGATCCCCTAATCCAGTATTGTCAACGTCCGGACTCTGGTCTGGATCTGGACCAAACCACAACTGTTTCTGGACTCTGAACATATTATACTTTTCATATGTGTTATTTGTATTATCGGTGAGACGTCACTACAACACGAGTCAAAATTCTCCACTGTAAGCAGCGCTCCGAATGTCCAACTGCTCCACTGCAGCTAGTTTTGTCACCACTGCCCTAACCCCCCACCCCCCACCTTAAATTCCTAGTAAAAATCATAATCCCAATCCGACCCCGGCTTGACTGTAATAAACTGACCTTTGTCTTATTGAAAATTTTCTTTGTGGACCTTTAAGGTTTGTATTTGAGCACCCCTGTCCTAATCTTTCAAAATCAAAGTTCACGTGATACGCCCACCTTAAAATTCATAGTTTTTAATTTCTCGGGAAAAGTCTTCTTTTCTCCTGGGACTATATTTCCTGGCGGAGCCATACATTTTCTTCTTTGTAGCACGTGTTGAATTGGTTAAATGAATAACTTCAACAAAAAATAATGAGGTGATTTGCATGATGGATTACTTATCTCAGGCATGTTTCAAATCACTATATGCTGATTTTTATGCTGTACTGCAATGAACTGAAACCAATGGCTGCCTGGACGGTAGGAAAAACAAATGGAAAATGTACCGATGCAGTAGTATGTTTTGAAAAACGGTTGACAGTAACGTAACCTGTATGCAGGTAATATTTATTAAGCTCAAACATAAAAAACACCAGTATGATCCTTAATTATTTCCACTTCATAGGAGCTCGTGAATGGTTGATCCCTTTGCTGCTCCTGAGGTCTGAGATATCTGACGGTACCCAAATGCAGCACATCCCACCCTGGCTGTATTCCGTCATGTACAGAAGTAGCATGTTTGTAGCGTTTTGTGTGACTGAAAGTTGGTTGAAGGCTTTAATGCTGCAGGAAGCCTCAGATCCTGAGTGTTGCAGAGTGAAAACGTTCAACTAAATGAAACGACGCTGTAAAAAGTAGATCCTCAAAAAAGACAAAGCCAATTCACATTTTGACTTGGAATATCAGGTTAAAGTTCTTAGTTTGTTTGCAAAGAGCTTAGTCAGTATGTCAGGTTTGTATTTTACGTTCCTGAACAGGCAGAGTACAGTACGGTCTTCTTTGTACAGTTATAGAGGATTTTTATTTGATTTTACGTTAATAATCTGACTCAGAGGTGGAATAGAAATGCATTTGAAGGTTTTTTTTTTTTTTTTTTTTTTTTTTTGCACATGTTATGCATACTTGGGCTCCGAGTTATAATCAGACACTTCCTTTTATTTACCAAATAGTTAATGGACTGATCAACCTTTATGTAGATATACAAATGTATACACAAGTTCTTGATATGCACACGTCATGTATCTTTGTCCAGTGCACACAGTCGCTTCTGCTCTTTGTTTTGAGTTTTCTGGCTGGTTCAGTCTTCAGTGAAATAAATGTTTTGGAGGTTGAGTGCTTCCAGGAAAAAGGGAACTCATATTTTTTTAATCTCCTGAAAAGCAGCCAAAGTGGATGATCCAGACCTTTAAAATCACCTTTATTTTTTCAGATTTTGAAAGCCTGTGATGTTGGGTGAGTTTTAGTCTAAGAATCTTTATAAATTTGTATAAAATGGTAAAAATGGGTCACATGGTATTACCGTGGTGTTTATGAGTACACAGCAGTAATGTTCAGCTCAAAGTTTGTAGCTTCCTGTTTTCATTTGAAGGTTCCATGGATTCAGAAACACATAAAAAGGTGCAGCTTTGATCAAACTCTCCACTTTTTCAAAGTTTTTACTTCAAATTCACAGGCTTATGTGCAAATCCTTCTGTACACGTTAATTACTTTTGAATTCTGCGAAAATCTTAGGGTTTTTAAAAAAAAACTACAACATATTTTTTCTTTAAATTTCCGATCTGTTTTGTATTTATTATTACAGTGTATGTGTTCATAGTTTTTTTTTTCACATCAGCTGCTCTGTGAGCTTATAACTGACACCTGTACATAAAGACAATAAAGAAGCAGAGTAATAAACTTCTTGTACCCTTGCAGAAAGCTGAGCAATAAAACGATGCTGTTTGGACATCACAGCATTATGTTTTATAGAACCGCATGTATCACTGCCTCCTTTTTGTTTTCTTTCCTTCCACAAAAGCAGGCAATAAAGGTCAAATTAAGGACTTTGGATTTCATGGAAATGCAGAAAACAAAAGTGATTGACAAGAGTGTCTCTGAAAAAACATACTGATCAAAAATAATAAATATATACAAACATCAGGCTCCTTCAAAATCAAAGTTATAAATTATTCAATATTACTTAAGCAGTTACTGATGATCATCAGTATTATTATTGTGCTTTTCTTGTCTTAAGGGGCCATATTATGCTTCTTTTATTTTTTGTTACTCTCCCTCATTTTATAGTGTAATATTAGTGTGATTTACATCCTCTTATCCACATCTTTATTTAAATATCCAGTCCACCTTAAAGTGGCATGGCTGTTTAGTTATTTTCAACTCAACTCCTGTAGAGAAAATTTACAAAATAAATTCCATGAAATTAAGGGAATAATGCACCCCCATGTGCCAAAACAGCCTGTAAAATAGATTTTTAATATTCTGAACAATATTTCCTTCAAAAACGCAGAGTTAGTGTTGAACATCGTCAAAGTTCACACCTAGAAATGCATCCTGAACTGCTCTGAAAGCTTTGTTCTAAATGCTGCATTTACTGTAAATTCAGATCTCAGAATTTCCAACTTCTGGCCAGGAAAAGTCAAAGAAAATGCCCCCTCAACTCGGAATTCTGACTTGGAAAGTCAGACACTGGCAACGCTGTAGCTACTTTGAGAAGGTAAATCACTCATAAGTGTTAAAATGTAGCTTCTTTTGGTCTGACAGAGCAAACAAAAGTTTTCATGGAAGCATTTTTCACTTTGTTTGGTTCGAAAGCACGGTGATGATAAATGATATAATTCCGACATACAGTTTCCCAGTCCTGAGATACAATGAACGCAGCAGAAGTCATGTACTTCTGCTGCGTTCGACAGACCTCGGAACTTGGATTTTTCAGACTTCTTACTCGGAAAAATGTGTTGGAACAGTAGTTGAAGTCGGAGCTCCGAACTGGGAAACTCGGACCAAAATTATGCACGAGTATGACGTCACTCAACATGGCAGCGCACGTGGAAGCGAGCTTTGTGAATGTAAATGATCGGCTAACAGGCGAATAAAGTATTTTTTCGTGACACTGAAATTAAATAGTCAAAATATATCGCCATGTTAACTATCTACAGTGTATAATAACTGTTTGCTATTGATACGGAAGTGTAAATAATTTCAGAAGATTACTCCTATGCACAAATGTTTAATATCCACTATGATTAATATAATTGTAAAACAATACAACCAAACAGTCCTGTAATCTAACTTCACTTAAGTTCTCATTTATTACTAAGTTTATTTAATCTTACAATATTTATTGGTGTTCAGCTATGCTTTTTTGTTTACATTTGGCTGGAACGGTTTGAGGTCAGAAGTTGGACATTCCGCATGGGGAAAAATCCGATTTCCGAGGTATAACTCGAACGCAGCATTCCCTAGCATAGTGATGTCATTATGTAACACGTTTACGTGCTCACCAACACACGTGGTTAAACACACCCACGAAGTTAGAAGCTAGCCAGTGTTTGTTTTTCCAGGATCCACCATGTCCAGAAGGAGATGTTTCTTCAGCTGTGAAGGAAAGCTGCCGTTATTTGGTCTTCCTAAAGAAGACAGCGTCAGGCGGCGGTGGTTACAGTTTGCGTTTTCTCACCTTCAACAGCAATACAACCCCAACATTTTCCTTTGCGCGCTGCATTTCACCGATGAATGTTTCATCAACGGAGCTCAGTACAATGCTGGATTCTCAGCCAGGCTGCTTCTGAAGGAAGGAGCAGTTCCTACTGTCCTCAGCCTGTCTGCCGATCCAGGACTCAAAGCTGTAAGTGTCTCATGAATGTTTTCCTGTGCGGGTTAGCTTAACTCTGCTTCCAGTAATGTTGACTTGCTAACTAGCTAGCTTGCTAGTAGGTTAATGCTAACCTTAGCGTTAGCTTTACAAACGACTTTAAACTTGTACCCGCCTTAATGACTCATATTTTGGTTGAAGACAGACAACGTAAGCATCAGTCCTCCGTGCCGCTCTGACTCGCAGCGTCAGGTCCGTCACAGTTGAAGCGTTAATACATCAGGCATGGCTGAAGTTGGTTTCACGTGAGACGTTCGTGAGACGTTCGCTGCTTAATATTATTTTTTGAAAAATTTTAAATTTTNGGTTTCACGTGAGACGTTCGTGAGACGTTCGCTGCTTAATATTATTTTTTGAAAAATTTTAAATTTTAAAGAGTAATTTTTAAGAGTAAGTAAAGAGTAAACTCTTAAATTGTTAAGAGTAAGTAAGGGATTTCTTCCTGTACTGACACGGTTCAAGCAATAATTCGTGTATAGGGATCGTCGAGAAACTGCAGTTTAAAAAAAAAAACGTCGGTGATTNTTTTTTTTTTTTTTTTTTTCATTGAAATCTGTATACATTTAAAATATTTCACTTTCTGGCAGTTTTTTTCTTCTAATTGTGACAGATCACTGGAACACTACATAAACCGTTACTCTTATACATAATATTATTGTATCATATTGTATTCTATGTATGTAATATTTATCATACATATTATTGTATATCTGTATGGTTTAAGAAAATTTATTCACACTAAATCTTTTGTACTACATCAAAGCCCATCCCTAAATACAGTAAGCACCTGTTTTCCCATTTTTATAATCCTACTGGGCATAAGCACTTTGTGTGTATAAATTTACATTTTTATAAATTCATAACATATATGTCTATAATTATAATGTAAATCTATATAATCCATAACTCATGAACCATTTGACCTACCACATCAAAACTATTACTATATAGCACATCAAGACCCCCACCAGTACTACAAAGGCCTAGATTCTGTGAAAAAAAAACAAAAAGAATGAGGAGCAATAATTTTATTTAATTGGGACTGTAAATATTATTTGCTACAAGGGGAGAAAAAAATGAGACACATGGATTATCAGTACATGCAATGATAATATAGACTAACCTCCTCTATAGAAATAAATCCTGTCCAAACATTGAATAATGTAACATTACTATCTGTGTTTTATTTCATGTTGACATTTAATTTTGAAAAGAGGTTACAGCTTCTGGTATTTTGTTTTTCTCTTTCAGAGTATAAAGCAGAAGCCCAGTGGCAGCTTTACACCACGGTGCCTGCATGTAGGATGCCAAACAGACCCTCCACCAACGGTGTCTGTCGGCACACAGTTGTGTATGAGAACATTGAAAGAACATGTGAGAAGCAAAGGTATGACATTCAACCCTTAAATATTCCTGCATGTGTTTGCTGTTGGGATCATCGCTTGGACATGTAGACTAAATCAGCGATTCCCAAACTTAAGAATGCCGCGGCCCAATTTGAAATCTGAAAATCTTATGCGGCCCACTTAAACTTTTAATCACAACTTTGATCAAAACATGAAACTTGGATGAAGTATTTCCCTATATATATTTTTATTTCATAAACAGAACAATTCTATGTGAACGTAGGTCTACTGCAGTACAGTGCATCATGTATATCAATATACATGCACGTAACAATTTGTAAAGCTTTTAAATGTAAATATTTAATCAGAAATCTTTTATGGCAATTTCAAATTTAATTACAAAATTGAAAATTAAAAACTTTTCATTTATTTATTGTAAATGACCCCATGCGGCCCCCACCCGCAGTTCCTTCACGGCCCACCAGGGGGCCGCGCCCCACACTTTGTAGAATCACAGGACTAAATGCATCCGTCCTGCTCCTGGGGACATCACTGCATCTCTCCACCTGTGATTTAGCCAGTCAAGAGCTGGGAGGCACCAACTCCTGATTATTAATTAAAGCTGTTTTTTAATTAAAGTTGCTGGCTAATATTACCGGATTTAGTTAATCAGGTGTGTGTGTGGAGCAGAGAGAGAGATGGAATATGCAGTGCTGGGGTCTGAGAAGCAGGATTCAGACCTGCTGAACTCAGTGAGAGCTGCTGCATTTAGTTTGAAAGTGTGAATGATATTTTTTTTAAGGGATTTTTTCCTTGTCTTCCTTCACTTGGGCTGGAGACCGTTGATGTGTGGGCTTGTAAAGCTCTTTGTGACGTTGTTGAGATCTTGGGCGGTACAAATAAACTTGACTGACTGAATTACTTTAAAATCTTGTAATCTCTTGACATGCCTTGCCTTGTGATATTACATTCCAAAAGAAATTAAATTTTTGGTATTTTTCTAAATAGGCATACAAGTACAGATTACATCTACACTTACAAAGGACTTTGGACTGGATTTTAGACCAGCTAAGAGACCCCATCTTGAATTGCTGGAGGAGGAGGAGGAGGAGGAGGAGGAGGAAACAGCAGCGGTGACAGAGCCATCTGAAATTTCGTAAGTTCAATTGTAATTTTTGGAACATATAAAAGATTTATGGTTATAGATGCATCACAGAGTTATTAAAGAACCATTCTACCTTCTTTATTCTATTGGTGAAAGCAGACAGGAATTGAGGTCCGCGTATGATAAAACCAGCTTACATTGATTTTTGACAACTATGTGAGTAATATAATCTCTGATGTTTTACATAATTCAAAATGTAGCTTATACATTATTTATTAAAGTACCATACCACCCTTTTGCATGTTTGAGTCTAATATATCAATTTTTATACACATAAGATTACTCACAATCATTTTCCAAGGGATAAAACTGTAACGGTGAATTAAAATTATTTTTCCTACCTTCCAGACCACTGTTGGTTTCAGTTCATTCTGGTACGCTATTAAAATCAACTTATTGATACTTGAAATGTTCTTTGGATAGGTAATCCATAATCATGAATAAGATGTGTATTCAGATTTTTTTTTTTTTTTTTTTTTTTGGAAGTTTCATAATTTTAGCATTTAAGCAAAATAAAAAAAACAAACATGGAGTGAATGTAAGTCTCCATCAGGGAATATGGTCCCAAAAGCACATTTATTGAAAAATGTAAATGACCGTGACTTCATAAGGCCACGTAACTATTAGTAGACGAAACATGGATTTTTAAGGAGGGTGTATCGCTTAAATATTTGATTTAGAAAGATTAAGAGATTTAGCAAAACATCAGAAAAGCTGAAATACGGTTTTATCCTTTGGGAAATGATTGTCAGTAACGTAACATGTATGAAAATTTTATATATTAGGCTCAAACATGCAAAATGGTCGGTATGGTCCTTTAAGTGATCTGTGAAAAAACACCTCTGTGGCTCCTCCTACTGGAGAATCTGATTTGGAGAAAACACGCAGCCTCGAATTTTTCAACCAATCAGCACACAAGAAGCGCCTCAGCGAGCTGTCAATCACGTGTGAGATGCCTTTACGGCGCCTTGTTCACTAGTAAACAAGCGGCTCCTGTAATGGCGGAGCTTACGATGAAGTTACCGATTCCTCGTTTACCTACATCAACTTTCTCTGCAAGAAAAGGAAAACAACGGAAGACGACAGAGGAAGTGTTGGCTAAAAAGGGAAAATTAGATAAAGCCAGGGAAAGAAGCCGCATAAATATTGGAGCTGCTATCGATCGATGGCGAGATAAAAACACTGGAAGGCTGTAAAAATGATGCTGAGCTGGCAGCGTCTCTGCTGGACAGGTACAGACTTTATCCTGGATGAAAAGCTGATGTTTCACTGAGAAATTAATGGTTATAAAGGGTTTTATGACAAAATCGTGGATGCAGCGGTCGGTGTTTTTTNTTTTTTTTTTTTTTTTTTTTTTTTTTTTTTTTAAAAGAAGAAAGTTGGTGTGTTTGGTGTATTTTTGCCTCTTTGCACGTTACGCTACATTATTTGTTTTTATATTTCTTTTTCTTTTTTAAATTGTATTCGCAACGGATAAATGTTGGGCAGATGTACACTTTAGTGCAGTACTGTGACTTATGCTGCGTTTCCGTTACCTCTGACCTGAAACAAGAAAACTAACAAAAACAGCATGGCTGAACGCAATAAATACTGTAAGATTAAATAAACTTAGTAATAAAGCTAACTAAAGTAAAGTTAGACTACAGTTTTGTTTGGTTGGGTTATATGGCGATATATTTTAAGAAAACGCAAGAAAAACTATTTTATAAGCCTGTTAGCTGATCATTTCCATTCTCCAAGCTTGCTTTCACGGGCGCCGCCATGCTGAGTGACGTCATACTCGGGTACATATGCTGCGTTCGAGCTACCTCGGAAGTTGGACTTTTCCAGCTTTCTGCTTTGAACAACGCGTTGGAACGGCAATTGATGTCGGAGCTCCGACTAGGAAACTGGGACCAAAATTATCAGCCCGTAAAACAACACAGCCAAACAGTCCTGTAGCCAAAATTTACTTTAGTTGGCATTTATTACTAAGTTTGTTTAATCTTATAGTATTTATTGGCGTTCGGCCATGCTTTTTTTTTTTTTTTTTTTTTTTAAATTTGGCTGAAACGGTTTCAGGTGGAAGTCCCACTGGGAAAAATACGATTTTCCATGGAACGCTGAAATAATTTTGGTCCGAGTTTCCCAGTCGAATCTCCGATTTCAAGTGCCGTTCCAATGCATTTTTCCAAGTAGCAGGTCGGAAGAGTCCGAGTTTCGAGGTAACTGGAACGCAGCATTAGCTCCTCAGCTCCTCCCACGACAGGAACCTAACGGGATTCACGTTGGCGTGACACAGGCAGCGTGGGTGGGGTGGGGTGGGGTGGGGGTCGCTGGGTATCATTTTGACCACTTTACAAATTTGCTGACTGCAGCTTTAAAAGATCTTAACAGCTAAATTCATAACGTCCATAATGGCTGACACAGAATTATTAAGTTGATGGTTTGGCTTTTTTGGCACTATGGCATTTCTTAAACCATAGTGGCTACATAATGTGCTCTGGTTGACAAATTCTTCTTGAAAACTAATTAGTTACATTTATNGTGGCTACATAATGTGCTCTGGTTGACAAATTCTTCTTGAAAACTAATTAGTTACATTTATTTTATGTATTTTTATCATTTCATGTGCAGTAAATGGTAAATCAAACTGCAGTGATTACTATTTTTTTTTTTTTTTTTTTTTTAATCCTGTGGTAGCCTCAAACTTCTGGCCTGTAGTGTAAGTAAAACACAGCTGCGATTTTACGATCCTCAATCATAAATGAATCTATATGTGTCATTATGAATTGAACCACCAAACTACCATGTTTTATGATTTTTAGTTATTTTCAGGCTAATCCTTCAGAGAGGAGACTTAGACCATTAACCTGGAAAACAAATTCTTCATCCACAAGGTGAGGTTCAGTTTTTAACTTTCTCTTGATTTGAAACATGAGGTAATTATTGAAAAATGTGAAACTAAATTCCAGGTTTTATTGTTGTAGTGATGCTGGCACAGATTCTTCAGAAATCAGACGTGGACCTTGGAGCTTGGATAAGGATTCTTCATCCACAAGGTGAGGAGCCGGTGTGTAAATTACCTCTGAGTTTATGGTCACTTCTTCCTTTACTACAGAAGAATAACCACTTTTTCAGTTCCAGTTTTCAGTTTTTGATCTGGTACTCCAGAGGGTAATAAGATGAAACCGATTTAGACTATTTCTGTTGTCTGTTTCTTTAGTGAAAATGTTATTAATCAGCAAAGTGCAGCGAGTTCATCGGCTGGTTTTGAGCTGCAAACTGGTTCTGATTCCTCTGTCCAGTCATCTGAAAATGAACCGGTAAACCGTTTAGAAGATGTGAGTAAAGTGTTTGTTCTGTATTGTACAGCACAAATGCATGTAAATCTGTAAGGTTTAGTTATTGTTGCATTATTATATTAATCTGCTATGCGGTGATAGCAAAAATATCACCTCTACACTGATTTGACGTTCTTAGGATACATTTATGTTCATGTCACGTTACCATTTTCACTTCACGTTACTGCCAACCATTTTCCAAAACAAAACAGCATTTTAGTTTTTATTTTGTTGAATTCCCTAATCTTTCAAATCAAATGTTCAGGTGATTCACCCACTTTAAAATTCAATGTTTTTTCCCACTAAAACTTGAGTGTAGAAGTCAAGGTCCTTTTACTTTCTTGGTAAAAGTGGTGATTTCTCCTGGGACTATACTGACAGAGACATACGTTTTCCTCAAACTTTATTTATATTCATATCAAAGTCAAGAACAGATAAGAATAAGAAAAATAAGGGAACAAATAAGCTAAACACTTGAGGTATGCAACAGTGATATTAAATATATACAAATAACAAAAACAAAAAAAAGAGAGATTTAAGGCTTCTGGAGACATGCATTTTCTTCTGTACATCAGTTAGCTGGACGGATGTTCCACATACAGGTAAATCTGATTGGACAGTCTGTGCTCCATCAAGCATACGAAAACATCTCAGATGGACCCTTACAGGGTTATGGTCATATTGTAATCAGCCAGAATCAGTTAAGCATGCGTTTCTGTGGAATGGATTTTTCCGACTTCCTACTTGGAAAAATGTGTTGGAACAGCACTTGAAGTCGGAGCTCCAAATGGGAAATTCAGACTAAAATTATGTACACCGAATTCACGAGTATGATGTCACTCGACATGGCAGCGCCCGTGGAAGTGAGCTTAATGAATGGAAATGATCAGCGAACAGGCGAATTAAGTATTTTTTTCTTGCATGACATTGAAATTAAAAGGTCAAAATATATCACAAGTTAACTGTCTATAGTGCATAATAACTGCCATTGATACGCAAGTGTAAATTATTTCACATTTACTTCTCTGCACAAAGTTAATACCCACTGTGATTAATATTACAGTGTAGTATCATACAGTGTATGAACACAATCCAACCAAACAGCCCTGTATTCTAACTTGACTTTAGTTAGCATTTATTACTAAGTTTATTTAATTTTACAGTATTTATTGGTGTCCAGATATGCTTTTTTGTTTACATTTGGCTGGAAAGGTTTGAGGTTGAAGTCGGAACTTCCGACTGGGAAAAAATCCGATTTCCGAGGTTACTCGAACGCAGAATAAGTGTACCGCCCCTCCCCCTATATTCTCCTCCACACTCCAGTCCAGTAGGTGGCGCTANAAATATCCAGAAGAAGAATGTGGGGCGGACAGCTAGCTTGTCCATCTTTACTCTGAAGTTGGAAAACAACGCTGAAATCATGAGGTGTATCGTTCCTGGATGTGAAAAGTCTTCTAACGCTTACCAGGTGGAACAAGTCCATTATCATACTTTACCTTCTAACGCCGACCTGCGCAGGCTATGGCTAATTGCAATCCAAAATCCATATTATGATGTCGACACACCGGAGGCCGTAACACGATCGTTACGTGTGTGCAGCGATCATTTCACCGTAAACGACTACGCTTCAAAGAATTCCCAATACAAATCCAGACTCAAACCCGGTGTTGTGCCTGCAGTCTTTCCGTGGAGTAACCTCGGTGAAAACGCCGGATCTTCGTCTGAAAACGCCTCGCTGCAGACACAGGTGAGTACAGGCGTCTCTTAGCATAGACGCCTCGCCTAAATTGTTGACTCGTTCCGTTAAAAGTGTTTTTTTGTTTTTTTTTGTCGTCGTGAAGAGAAGTTAAGGAACTTCTCATCACAATAAGTTCGGCAGGTAGATGACGAACAACGACCGACGAAACGATTCCGCGATTCGCTTTGGAACTACACGGCCTGCTTATAATCATAATAATCTGACATTCTCTTGATCAACTGTGGCTACTTCTACAAGGTTTCTTTTTCCTCTTTTGTGTACTGACTACTGTTTTTATACCTGTGAAAAACAGCGGCCCTCGTCCAAACAGAGCATGTAAGAGTTTGATGCAGGCTGGGTTTATATAACCATCAGGGAGTTTACATTTTCTTCTGTGTAGTTCAGTGCTAAGTCGGTTTAATTACGTTACTTTGCCACAGAAAAATAAAAAATAAATGATATGCTAGGATGGATTACAATGTCTTGTCTTGGACATGAATCTCAAGCACTTTCAAGTCTCTACAAGTTGGTTTTTTATATCAAACAATACAAGAATGAACTGAAACCAGTGACAGCCTGGAAGGTAGGAAAAACAAAAAATAACTGCTCCATATGAGTACATTTTGGAAAATGGTTGGCAGTGATGTAACGTGTATGTGGGTTGTATTTATTGGACTCAAACATGCAAAATCACTGGCATGGTCCTTTAACTTGTGGAAAGCCAGTGTTTGGGTTTTGAATATGCATTTGATTTTTGATTTTGTCTTTGCTCGTTCGTCCCATTTCAAGGACCCAAAGCAAAAACATGGAATGGAAGTAGCTGAGGATCGTCACAAAATGTCCATGTGCGTGACTGATGGAAAGTACGTGGTGGATTTGGAGAGGTATGTCGATGTAAATACAGTCAGCATCATTTTACATACAGTATGGTTCTTTAGGTTTATTATGTTAAATCCAACGTTTATTCTGTTTTCACATGAAGCTTCATTTGTTCCTTATTCTTGCTCACAAGTCATCTGCAGTTTGAGCTAAGCGATTCTGTTTTTGCAAATTTCAGCCCGTCGCAGCTCGTCGTCGATGAAGAGTGCCTATTTGAGCTGCTCAGGCAATGCCCGGAGTGCAGCAAGAAGTGTTCGGTGAGGAAGCGTGTCGAGGGTCTGCACCTCTTGCTGTACCAGTCCTGCTACTTCTGCCACGCCTACTGCAAATGGTCCAACCAGCCACAATCAGATGAAGACGATGTTATCCAGATCGACACGAAGGCTTCAGCACTCAGAGTGACCGCCAAAGCAAAGCCGACAAAAAAGAAAGCTAAATAACGTGGCGTTGCGCTGCCGTCGAGTCTGAGCCGATGTTCAAATGGACATCGCCTCCACTGACAGGTCCAGTTTGAGCATCGCTGAGACTGAAGGTACTTTTTGCTATTTATGCTGCATCTGTGGTGATTTCTGGCTTTGTGGGAACAAAACTGTTATCACCTTCAACGTTTCATCCTCGTTTATTTTCTCATGCCATCCATGCACATCAAAACGTGAGGCAGAATTCAGAATAACCGTGATAGGTTGCGTGTTGGAGGATCCACAAGGTTTAACGTTTCAAATGCTTGTTTCTGATTGGCTAAAGCAGAGTGTTAAAAATCAAATCAAATGGGTTTCAAATCCAGCACCTTTCTGCTGAAGCAACAGTGCTAACCATTGCACCGATATGCATTACAGTTAAAGTATAGAATAATTTATCTGCCCTGCATATGAACTTTAATATCAGGACATTGTTACTAAATAACACACAACTGCAGCCTGTCAGAGACATGGGACTATTTTTTAACACTAAAAAAAAAGATTTTTTAGTGATATTTTTTTTTTTTTTTTTTTTTTTTTNAAAAAAAAAAAAAAAAAAAAAAAAAAAAAAAAAAAAAAAAAAAAAATCTTAAATTTTGTTTTGTGAAAACCTTTTTCTGCCAAGCCAGAAATGGATCACGAGTCAAGTATAAAATAATTTTACAGTAAGTTTAATTCAGCAATTTTCTAAAATTGATAATTTGCTGTTTTTGAAGAAATTTTTGTTGAGTTCTAGAATTTCTTCAAAGATTGTTTTTCAAGATTCTGTTTTAAGAATCAAATAGAAAATGGCTAAACCTGGCAGAAGATCTAAGATTTTCACAAGCCAAAACATCCATGTTTTTGTCTTTTGCATTCAGCTTTTTAGGTGGTTACTCTAAGCTACCAAAAGATTTTCTTAGAAAATGTTACTTTGGTATTTATGCTGTCTAGTCAGATTTCTAGGAAAAGCTTAAACTTTAATAAAACACTGACAAATTAACCTCCACTTCAAATGGTTAATTTAATTCCAACACATTATACTCTGAGAATTCAGTGAGCTCACATGTTTATTAATAGGTGAGGACAGAGTCTGCATGTGTTCATTAGATATAGTGGACAACACTGGTGGACAGTTTGACATTACAGCCCTTGGTGTAGTGGTCCAGTGTTACCCTGTCTTAAGTTCTGTCCGAAAGTTAAAAACGATCACGATGGACAAGAGAACGGGAATGTCACGTAAAACTGATTATCATCGCACTCTGGTGATCAGGAAGCACGACACCAGGTTAGTTAAAAACAAGAGACAAAGGTTATCAAATAAATAAGACATTGGCATGGTTAAACCCACAAAGAAGACATCAAAGACATCACATGTAAGTAAAGGGAATTTTTTAAAAATCTCATCACTGTGACATTCTGTGCTAATTTGCATCACAAATTTTGGCAAGAGGAAGAAAGGAAGAACGTTTTGTATAAGTTTGCTACGATAACTGCACAGTGAGGGAGTCGCCCAAATGTTCTTTAAATGATCAAGTACTAAAATTCATGGAAGAGGAGGACTTGGTCCAAGGTGTCGTGATGTTCATTAATAGCAGCTGAGGAGAGAGGAGGAGTTGCTAAGTTAGCTAGGAGCTACGTGTTTTAGTTCGTTGATAAAGACTCATTCCATAACGTAGTCAAAGAGAATTTTCTTTGTGTGCAAATCAGTGAAAAGCTTTGAGACAAGACGTCGCCATCAGAATGTGTGGAAATGTTGTCTCTCTCTCTGTGTAAATCCAGCCTCCGTTGATTAAAAATGTCACTTGGGTCATAAGGTCCAGGTCAGTGCAGACAGCTGGTGTTGTACTGATAAGAAGCCATCTGGACCCGACCGCGCAGCCTCTGCACCTCCAGATCCTGGAAATAATCATCTTCATCGTTCTGGATGATGATCTTCTGAAGTTCGCCGATCTCGCGCTCCATCCTGGATCTCAGCTCTCGTTTCATCTTCAGCAGAGCCTGGAAACACAAACGGGACCGATGAGTCTGCTTCTGCGGAATCTGGATAATTCCGCCTCACAATGAGGATTCACGATCTGAACAGGGCTAAGACGCTTCATCTGCCCAACTTAATCAGCGGCCTCATCAGGCTGCAGCCTTAATCGCTGCAGGACGTGGGCATGGCTGGCCAAGTCAGAGTTACAAACTTTGTGTGACGGAGACACATGATGGAAAGGAGGTTTCCGCCACCTTCCAACTTTCCCACAAACATGTCGGAGGAAGGGTCAGCCCGAAGAAATGTGGAATTCACCGAGTTTAAAGGACCATACCTGCCATTTTGCATGTTTGAGCCTAATATATTAAATTTTCATACGTTACTGACAATCATTTCCCAAAGGATAAAACCGTATTTCAACTTTCCTGATATTTTGCAAAATCTCTTAATCTTTCAAAATCAAATATTTAAGTGATACACCCACCTTAAAAATCCATGTTTCTCCTGCTAATAGTTACGCAGCCTTATGAATTCACGGTTGTTTAAATTTTTCTATAAACGCGGGTCTTCTTTTGGGACTATATTCCCCGGTGGAGGCATACATTGACTCCACGCTTTTTATTGCGCTTAAAC